>JTDE01000748.1:62536-76510 GCA_014338405.1 Paragonimus skrjabini miyazakii
ATATATATATATATATATATCTTAAAATGGGCAGAGGGCAGAGGACTATACGTAAATATATATACTGTTATCGAACGTGTTTCTACAAATATAATAATAAATAATTTAAATACACAGTAACTTACGAGCAGGTTTACAATCGCATATAAGAGTGCAGCAGAAGCGTGACAAAGCGTCCAGTTAATTCCAGCGGTAAAATATGCAGTGCGTTACTGTTACACACATACACAAATGTAATCCCTTGTGGTAGGAATCGAAATATAAGTAATAAAATCGGATACAGTTCAACTGTTTATGGCCGATATAGAGTTTATGGAAAGGAATTAAATTTTGACGTCAAATGGTTGTGAGTAAGCGCAAGCGTAGCAAACGAACGAGTCACGTTAAATTAGAAGATAAAGGCATACTACTGTAAACATGTGAGTAGAATAACATGAAATGTGAAATTGGGTTTCACAATCGTTATGATGGAATGAAAATTAAGCAACACATGACACTCGTATCAACAGCGTCATATCAACAAAACCGCAACGACAGTTCTATTGTACACAACAAAAATCCCAATATGAAAACGTCAGGATTCCCAGTTCTCGAAAGTTGGAACCCATTAAACAGCTCGATAATAGAAGTCATCCACCCAGTCTGAAATTACTGTACAACGCTGTTGTATACATAATTTAGAAATTACCTTAAGGAGGAAGTGAAAAGAGGAAACTTTCCAGGAATGCTGCAGATATTCTAGTTGGTTGGTTGACAACAAATTAGGGTAGTTGAACAGGTATCGAAATTTGGGATTATTGTATTTCAACTCTGACTTCAAATTTAAAATTCGCGGTTAGATCCTGTTCACCCTAACAAAAACCTACCAATAGGCCGATAGGACTAGCTGTATTTTGTGCACACTTGTCTTTCCTAATTAGTTTTCTGTACACTCTCACAAGATTTTCTTCTGGTTCTTTTCGTACTCCATAGAGTTAAAATGTGATAAAACAAATGATAAAAACAAGTTTGGCAGTGTCCTCTGCACTAGAGATATCTCTTTTAATTATCCACCAACCACATTAGTGAGATGTGTTTATTTTGCCACATGAGTGCCTACTCCAAAAGAGTTTAGTTGTACAAAAAGGAAACAGAAAATAACAAAAGAAATTACTCATGCTGTTTCTCTGTATTCATCTATGAACAAATGCTGTTCCATTCACATGCAAAGAAAAGTAAGATTAGTTTTTCTCTGAAACCATACTTACTTTACTTAGTAATGAAAACTGATTTACATTTTAAAAGTCAACGCAATGAAAATGATCAACATTTTTTTGTAATACTTTAATCTAATTCCCTTAGTTTGTTCGCTTTATTAATCCAACTCTTTAGGGAAAGTAAAACTCCACAGATTAACCACAACTGTTTATCATTTTTGTGATTCTTTCCAGAAAGACACCAAACGAAACTCAAAAACCCAATCCAAGACAGCTGTTAATGGTTGTGAACAAGATGACGTTCCATTACATATTCTTCCCAAAGCCAAATCTCGCATTATATTTGGATATTTACACGATGAACACGAATACTTAAGTAATTTAATTAAACAAGAAAGTGAGTTTCACTCGCCTTTGTTAACAGGAAAAGATAATAAGTTTCATCAGAGAACGTGCGTAACGTATATACTTATCTGACCAGAGAATTGGATAATCTGTCATCTGTGTGTCAGCAAAATACACTTGATCGTTACACCTCAAACCAAACACTTTATAAGACAGGAGGACACCAACCAGAGAAACGAATCGATCCACAATAGCTTACTCATTATTACCTGTCCTTATTTCGCTATACCAAGTCACCAATTGCTCACCTCGAGCATCACGCCAGTCGTCTACCGTATAGGCAGTGTATGGGTGTGGTAAGGAGCACCAGTCGACGTCCTTCGGAAAGTAGTAGACATCAACTTAGAATTCTGGATGAACTTTGATTTGTCGAATACCTGTATGAAACTACCGAGTTTTTGAACAGCTTGCATTCACTGAGCGGTGTGCTAAGTGTTGGTTATTATCAGGTTACACAATGAACGATATTCTACAAATACTCGCGTGCAGTATACTTATCTGACTAACCGTGATGATGCACTCAGGCGGACAAATTTTTAGAATTTTCCTGAGGTAAGGTCTTCCAAATTGTCTCATAAGTGAAAACCGCATAACAAAATCTGAGATCTAAGTGATTCTTCGAGAATACTAACGGTGACAATGCACCGATGTAAGTACAGTCCTGTACGCTGCCCCGAAGTTGTACACACACACTCCAAGTCCGTGCGTTTCTCTTCATCGTCCCAGTGTCTTGGCTACAATGGTCTGTTATTGACAACAGCTGGATGCCGACAAACATTCCAGTGATTAAAACACAGTAAGCAGTTGGGGACTAACTCACATCAATGCGTAGAAACAGATGAAGTAAAAATGTGATACTTTCCTAGTAGATTAATGTGTCATCAGGACGTTTTGCACGGAACGATCGACAACAAAAGCCACATTCGTAAACCAAATAGATTTATATACTAGTGAAAGAATGACTGGAAGCAAACGACAATTATCGGGTTGTTGAGATCTATGCGGACAACTTACTCAAAGATGTTGTTTAAACTGAGATGCTTTGTTCTCCGGTAACCTGCTTCACCATGAAGAAGTGACATATCCAGGATTCGAAAGCTATTCCATCAAGGTTGAAGTAAACCATTCGTGTCATACGACAAAATGGGAGTTTAGTCGAGTATCAATGAACTAGGTTGTTATTCCGACACATGTGTCAGCTGATCGATTCGGTTTTCGGACTGGAACCCTTCTTGTCTCACAGACCCTGTAATTAGAAATTTAAGATGAATGTCGACTAATTCGTTTTAGTGTTGTGCATTCGGTTGACGTTCAATGGTTTTTCGTGAAATAATTGCTACTTATTAGTCACTGTAGTAAAAACTTTTCAAGGAAGCTCACCTTTCAACGTCAACTTATTTTCAGTTTTCACCTGGTTCCTTTTTTCTGAAACTGCTTGCGCCTTGTTATGGTATTTGTAAGTTTCGTTCAACAGGCAGTGAGCATCAACCAAAGTTGTTTTCCTTCCCAGTTTCATGAACGGAAACTTGTATTTTGTTTTCGGTTTGTTACATAGTACTGAACTTCTGTATAGACTGTTGGTGTTTGATAACTGATAATTATCTGCAAGTCGGCATAACATTTGTGTAAATAGACTTTTCATGATAATCTGCATGAACTGTACAAGCGTACTACAACGTACGTCGATGAGGGTAATATAGACAAGTACAGATTAGTTGACGAATCAGGGGGGAAAGGAGAAATTTTAAGTCTATTTAAATAGAACATAAGTTTATGTCTTATTTCTCAAAAATGTGGAAAAATATTATTTTTTAGCTAGTCAGTTCTTATCATAGGCTTCATATTCATGAAGAATCTATTCACTTAAAATACAGATTGTAAATTTTTATTGGCGAATATTCTGTTTCGTATTAGACTGATTGCACATACGTATATTATCATCACTGAGGAATGAAGAGTCAAATCCAACTGACACCAACGATACTGTGGGGGGGAATAAATCACTTCTGAGAACTCATTTGACACCTAGCACCACCCCAAAGGTTTGGCGAATTTATTCATTTATAGGGTATAATCAATAGAATATGACAAGACTTCATCGTTGTTTATTGTATGATGCAGAGGTCTACAAAAAATCCGAACTGTTGGGTGGATATTCATATGACTTGCTGATCGGTAAATACGTTTTTAGGGAAAAATATTTGAAATACAAGACATTGTGGCTTATTAATCCTGTAACTTGAACTTGCACAAAATTATGAATGTTAACTTGCTTTTACTCAAAATTGAGTTCTCTGCTTACGTTGTAGTGTGGCATGTTGATAGAAATGCCGACAAAGGTCACACAAAGAGCTTGTATTGTAGAACATTGCAATTTACTTTCAGTCATGTTATTGTCATTTCAGCGAATGAAAACACGTCAGCCACTTGACTTAACCTTTTGGGCGTATCATTATCACATCTGGTGGATATATTTTCTCCAACTGTTTGAAAGTATATATTTTTTGATAGCTATATAGCAACATGGCCTCAAAACATTAACAGCATATACGTCAGGCCGCAAAAGGAAACACCTCGATAAGTTTTCTGCCAGAATGCATATTAGTCATTCATTTTAGTAACCATCAAAACAGACTTACCCGAAGATCTAGGTTTGAGAGTTTAGAAATGCATGTCTTGAATATTATAAAATTTCTGACGTATGAATCTTGATACCAGTTAATTTTACTTATGAAGATGCCAAAAGATGGCGGACCAACTATTCGGAAGACTTGAGTAAAATTGCACATGCTGGCTTGTATTATCTGGACACAAGATCCAAATTCTGGCATCAAGAGAAACCGATTTACGCGCGCGCGCGTACAAGGCAAAAAGTCCACGATTCGCAAGCACAAAGAAATAAACAACAAGGTCTGCGGATTTGCAAAGTTTTGAAAAAATTGCACGAAATCGATAAATGTGAGTTCACTCTTTCTTCCAATTCGATTAGACTAGATTATTCTGAGTATCGTCAGATCGTACAAGTTACAGAGTTTCTTCAATTGAATATTTAAGAATCGTGGTTTGAACTTTGATGGTGGTGGAAATCATGATCATTTAACAGCAGTCAGAAAACTGAAGACAGAAAGTGAACAAGAATTAAATGGATACACCCATTTATATAATACTGGTTATGTACGATTAAGATCTCCAAAAGGAGTTACAACTGAGTTTTGTTACATTTGACCTGTTTATTATTGTTTCATTTAGCGTTGTATTATGCCTTTTCCTTCACTGCTACCACCCAGCCTTTAATACCCGGGCGGGTTGATCTACTATAATCATTCAGACTAATTTTTATTGACCATTTGTATCATTGACATCCTTCCCTGTCACTTTGTTCGCGGTGAGACGTGGCCTCATCGACCATGAGTTAGCGTCTGTTCCCGAGATTGTTCAGAATTAGCAACAACAGTGTAAATGCACTGGGTATCTTGAATCGTAGGGTGACGTTTTGGCAAAAATGTGCGTTCACAGCTAAAACGTCTGGCACTCACTAGTTTAGTGAGGTATAGGTTCTCACAGGCTGTCAGGCTGCGTCGAGTACGACCACGAAACAACATAATTGACTGTAATACAAGTGGTTCATAAGGCTTCTTCATAAGTCGATATTCCACCATGTCATGCTACGGCCCTTTGGGGACTCCGCAGGTAGATAGACAATCCGGACGAAATTTGAATCGACAAACCTCGTACTTTAGGCCACCTCTTTGTTATGAACTTGCATAAGTATCTGATAGTTCGATTTATGGTGATTCATTGAAAACGAATTTTATTAAGTTGAACGTCACCCACAAGTGGTCGCAGCTGTCACATTCCCAAAAACGTTCGAAAACAGATCATAATCTGTTAATTCAACCCTGTCTGATGTGAGGTCAGTAGTGTAGTGGTCAACAAGGTTGCCTCGTGAAAGTATGATCGAAGTTCTAGCCACGATCGTAACAAGTATATGCACTATTGATGGCACCTAACAGAAACGAAACTCGAATACAATGTTTCTTTCCAAAAGGGACTGGCTGGAAATTTTATGGGATTGCGTCAACTACGACCAGTTGTGGGCGATATTCAATCTATATCAGTCAAATCCTCTATCATTTACCAGTAAGTAAAAACTAATTTATTCATAAAATTCTATTATCTTCTTGAGCCACGGTTTTAAGACCATTCAATGCTAGAAAAATGGCAGCTTGGCATCAAAGTTGCCATCTGTTACCAGAAGAACTATTGTTGAATACTTAGGGATATTTCGCCCAATATAGTTCAGTTGATACTATCTCAGGCCAAATAATGGAGCTACTTAGAACGGGTTTCTACAGAATTTCTTATCTTACTTTCTAATATGTTTGGTTTGGTAGCTAGGGTGCAACTACGCTTTAGATAAACTAGTAATCGTAGGCGAATTGCGTTGGACGATACGAGTAGAGGATCACTCAGTAGGCGCACACACCACTTTGTATTGTATGTGGCACAAATACTGTTATTCATGGAGATGCAGCCTGTAAATATTTGCACAATACAGAAATATTACTCAAAATATGATAATGCTGCGCTGTGGTGGAAGCTTCTATGCAAGTGTAGCCAGTAGTGAGTACAGTTGCACTGAATCGTAACACTCAGGACTGAATAATAATTGCGTGTAGGAGAGAATCAAAGTTACAAACTATGACTACCAGCTAGTTGCATACGCATAAACTTCCGGTTTATCATCATGATAAATCAGTAGCTTAATTTACCAGCTTGTTTATTAGGGAAAATTTTGAACTAAACTTTCTCTGGTCATCGAATTTTGGACAAAATCATGACCTACCTGTTAACACAAGAAGCAACATTTCATTTGATACAAATTTTAAAATGATAAACTCAAGCGACCATCATTATTTGACAAACTCTGGAATAATGTATTAACTTAAAGCTGAATAATATATAAGGATATCATATTGTTTCCAATCGTATGGATTCCGCCTACCAATAAGTTTCATGAACACAACTCGAATCAGAACAACACTGGGGTTTACTTGTTTATTTCGACATAGAACTTAAAAATACCTTACTTTATCTGCGTTTTTTATTTTGTGAAAGTGAGTTGAACCAATCCAGCAACATATGTCCTCAATAGAAAACTTTATTCACGTTATTAGTTAACCATGCGACTTTTGTCTTTCGCCCATTACAAAGTACTTTTGAGCTTTGTAATCGTTCATAAACATGTTGCCTATGCAATCTAATCTAGTCATCTACTATAACTGTCTGTTGAGTCCTTAATCTCTATCATTTGTTGGCTTGAACAAAAGTGGAACGGGTGTTCATTACAAGTATCACAATAAATTTTTCTCACTTCATTAAGACATGAAGTTATAAAATGCCGTAATTTTGACGAATTACAAAAACCGCGGCTGTAACTTCTTTCCTGACTATCTCTCGGTAGTACAAGAAATGTTCTGGGAGCTGAAATACGTTTTAGTTTTGATACAATACAGTGTTTCCGCCAGCACCCGGAGTCAAGTGAAGGTAACAATCTTTTTACTGTACGAGTATCAGATACCGTGAAATCATAACTCGAACGTGCGGATTTATGAAATGCCAAAGATTAACAGAGAAGAAGGCTTACTTTAGTTTGACATTTTCGTTTAAATTACAGACCAGCATACAGAAGAACATGAGATCGCTGTGAAGATGGCAGAAGATCTACGACAAGAGGTTGGCCAATGGTCTGAAGATGAGCTACCCAACCGTCTGGAAGTATTGGCCAATGTGAACTCGATGCTTGGCCTATCGCAACTGGAGTTGAGCCGGTACGAAGCGGCACTCGAGGCGCACACAAATGCCTACGAACTCGCAAAACAATGTAATCTGTCGGAAATAGTTTCGCATGCTGTTGACAATATTGGAAGAGTGCATGCCAAGAAAGGAGACTATCAGTCGGCCATTGATGTGTAGGTTGAGCTTTAGACTTTCTGCGAGATATTTTTAAAATGCGTCCTGCCATTTGGTAAATGTTATGTTTCAATCAGTTAGTATGACCGTCTTCGTGATGTGATTTTAGTAAAGGGCAGAATAAGGGACACATTGCTGTAGTTATCTAGCAGATTTATCTAATATGGAGATCCAATTGTGAAGTTTTCGGGCTTCAGGTGTGCTTTGCAAGTCAGCTGTGAAACCACACTCTTAAAAGCGTCATTTGAGAGGGTTTCACTTATGTTCTTAGATATTTTTAACCACAACGGTTAACGCAAGTAGGTTGTAGGAATGGAGAACAGTGCACCCAGTGTTGTTCAACGGTTCTTACATCTCATTCTCTATCATTCTTTTGCCTGATGCTAACTGATTACTGGACGTTTCAGCAAGACAGTTGTTGGATTCATACCGCTAAATTGACATAGGTAGGGTTTGTACGGGGAAACACTGACCTATGGACTTGGTCTGTGCATGATACGGATCTGAAATCAATTGAGATCATTCAGAACTTTTTAGTTAAAAAGATGTATGTGGATGGACCTATTTCTAACTCGAGGCTGGCAATGGTTGTTTTCATTCATGTGGTACTGATTAAATTTCCATACTCTGACATATATCACTTGATAACTGGCGTGAACTAGCGAAAGGTTCAGAGGGTCACACAGTGTTAGAAGAAGGAGAAAGAATTTTTCTTGTGTGTTCTCATCATTGATTAGGTCAACCACAAATTACTTCGGATGGCTTGCAGATGCAAAAGATATTTAAATGGAAATGACTAAATGAGGCTGTTGGCATGCAATTACATCGGAAACCAGCAATGAAATACAATGAGACAACTTTTCGTCACCTATGTGCATTCACTTAATTTGTGAACATAGGCTAGAAGAGTAGCAATGAAACTTGAAGTACACCGATCTACGGGATACTTAAAACTTTCATTTGACTCGCCGCAACAACTGAGGTAGCTAGTGTGTTCCAGGGCAAATAGATCCTAACCACGAAACAGTTTTGTCTATATAGCAACCTATTTCTAAATGCAGTTTTAGTGAATGCTCCCTATGAATTTGTTTTTCGTTTACTAGAAAGCGTTTGCTAGTGAATGACATGAGTTGTGGAGTAGCTTTTTTTAAAACTCAGAATCAGCTTTACTCTAGAGTGTCTACAAACTACTGAAAACTGACCCGATTCTGCTCTTCTCTCATGATATGGGACTTTTTTGAGCCATATGTGTTTTCTTGTGACCCGTTTTTGATCACTTTCGGAAGATGTTAGATCTATTTTGAGCTCAGTTGGACAAACTTATGTGTTCATTTCCAGCTATGGACGGATTATGGGGATGAATATTTGAAATAAGACCTTAGGGTGGACGGTCTCCCAAAGTCTTCTCAAGAGGGTCGAATTCATTTGTGATCTCTTAGTATTACCTGCATAATTTGTGGATAGAGTCAGAGTGCTTGCCAATGTGGATCCCAGTTCCCGTTCGCAAACTTATGCGAGTAGTTTGGCGTTACCTGCGTAGTATATAGTACGGCGAATATACACGGCTTTCCAGTTGCTAACAATGAATGGCAGGTCATTTTCTATGGTTTAAATAATTCAGTTCATCATCTAAGATTTCCACGTCTTTTGGACACTCTGGAACTTAACAGAATTCTGTGTCATTGACCTGATGCAGCACCGGTGGTTCGATGATACTGGGTAGTTGAAAAACAAATAGAATAGACAGGGGGAATCCTAAAATGGATCCTTGGAGTACGCTGTTGTTTAGCACGGAACCACTTCAACACCTGTCTACCTATCCTGACCTTTAATTTGTGACCAGCTAGGTAGTTCTCAAACAGTGCGAGTGGTTGCTCATCGAGACCATAATTACGGGGTTTTTGCAACAAGGTGGTTTGAGTGACTCTGTCAAAAACTTTGGAAAAATCAAGACAAATCATATCAGTGATCAGTTATTTGTCAATAATATCCGTCCAAAGGTTGCGTGACCATCCATTTAGGAACGTGGTCTTCAGCAATGGCGCGGAGAGATCCAATTTATCAACTCTTCATTACGTCGAAAACTACTGAAGGTAACGCAATTGGTTTGCACAGTAATTTCTGCATTCACCCTTGAATACAGGTGGGAATGTGAACTTTCCCAGGCTTTTGTCATTCAACCAGTTGATAAGAAACGATTGAAAATACTGCATACGCCTCTGTTAGTTCAGTGACACAACTTTTGCAGACGACAGAAGATTTCACATCTGGACGGGGTGGTTTATGAATTACCAGGTTTTCTTAATCTAACTGTGACTTCATTGAGGTGATCCGATTACGCCTCCTTGATTTGCAGGTATTCGCACCCGCGTTCTGTTTGCTCAGAATACTGAACGCATTTGAATTTATATTGTTTGATCCACTGGAGGTTCAAAGTTGCGGAATTTCAATCTTAGTCCTGGTGTGTACTGTAATTCCGCCAAAGAAAACCCAGAATTCACGTTCAGCCTCTGTCTTATGGCAGCCGCGATGCGACTGCTCTATGATGTACCCAACAAACTCTAGTTTTGTCCGTCCTAGCATCAGTCTGTTCCGTGTTGAGGGTTTCATCACAACCGGAAGTTTAGATCTATTTTTAGGCATCATGGTTTTTAATCGTTTGGGACAGTTAACCGGAACAACGTTGTTAACAGCATCTGAGTCTCTCACCGATGGTTAGCCAGCAATAATTCAGGTCAGTTAACCTCGTTAGATCATTCATCTGCCTTAGGGCAGACCTCTGCTTTTCGTAAAATAGGCAAATTCACGTGTATCGTGGATACCGCGACCCCGTAACGTCGAATCAAACCCTCAGTTTAGAAGGTCATAATCTAGTTTGCGTTGATATGTCAACATGATTATGAAGCAATAAAACTGATATTTTCCGACTGTCCGCAACTATTGCATTAGTCAACCTATGGATATTTTGTACTCAAGTATGATATCACAAATTAGCCTTTTATCAGTAAAAAAAGGGAGTTATGCGTAAAAATCCGGTTTCCATATAAGTATGGAACGAGTACAACGCGAACGCGCTTTCGAATCGATGGGTGCAGGAAGTGATTGTCCATGATTTGCAGATATTTCCGAATCCATACGTTTTGAGTTGTATAGCAAGCGGTGAGAAATGTCTAGTCTGAAAATAAGCGAAACAATACATAATTGACTCGATGTAGTGTGGTGTCGGGTAAATGTATCAACATTGTCCGATATCTGTCTTAGATTCGCGTCATCAACACTTGTGTTCGTAAAAGCTGTACAAAAGTTATAAGCGCATACTTTAACGTACATTTCACATACTTTATTAGGGTCCCTCATGTATTAACTGCTGCGAACTAGTGCACAGTGTCTAGTGTGTACACACCGTTTTCTCGGGGCAAACGACCTTCCTATCTTATTGCCTGCAAAATACATCCATAAAGTGTGACGGTTCCATGACAAGGTACAAAATAATGAATGCGCTTCACATAATGCAGATTCATAGAGATACTGCAATGAGGATGACGTTTTTCACTGATGAATTTACCATTTCACACAATGTTTTCGTAGAGCAACCAACTAATATACCAAACCTCTTACTATTCAATGATCGATCACTACACTCCAGATGTCGTACTGTTTATTTTAAAAGCTTCTCCGCTGTATGGCAATCAGCTTAGAGCGATGTCCTAAAACTTGCCCACGTTTCGCTATCCACTTTTATATCGTGTTCAAAAAACTCCTGCAAGTGCTTAGTTGCATAAACTTAGTACAGTGTTTCGTCCAATTAATCGAATGAATAAAGATGTGAATACTACTGCATGTACGGGACAGTGGTGTTAGTTACGTTCTGTCCCAGCTTCCTGAAGCCAACGAAGTTGGGCAAACCCCTGAGGTAACTTTCATGCAACTGTGTGCGTTTTATTGTAACCCGCTTGCACGCACTCTGTTTATGCTAAATCTTCTATTGCATTTGGCAGTTGGCAAAGAAAACTGGATGAATGCTCAGATAAATTCGAATTAATCTGGCTGCGCTACGAAATAGGTCGTTGTCATCTGGAATTGCAAAGATCCGAAGAGGCACTGGCACATGGGGATCAGGCATTGAATTTGGCTGTGGAGGTTGGCGATGAACCATGGCAGCTGAACCTGAACGTTCTGATTGGACAGGCCAACCTGCACTTACGTCGTCGAATTGAGGCTCAGGCTGCTTTTCTACGTGCTCATGAGTTAGCCAAGGTAAGGCTGTTTAGTACGTTTGATATGTTTCACGAACACAATAATCTTATAAATAAATTACAAGAGGTGTACAGGTGGTGCTCGAATGCGACTGTTGAAAAAGACATGAATTATTACGTCCGAATCTGCGACTGAAGATGACTACGTTTGCAACTAGGCTTCAGTATTTTTATCTGGAACGTTTCTTTCATCGTAAAGAATGAATGAATCCGTTTTTCAGAGGTGGCTGTCTCATGCAAGTTCTTTTGTTCGGTCTTCAATTACATACAAAGTTATACAGTTAGACTGTGTTTTGAGGCTGAGAGTCAAACATCTGTCACGCAGAACGCTATTTACTTATATCATAGCTGGCTGTCATCAGCAGCACTCTGAACAGATGATGACCTAGTTTCAAGAACTGGAATCAATTATTGAAGGGTCATCCACTGTAGCTCGAGTTCGTTCCCCAGGTTGAGATATTCATGACTCACAGATTGAGCGGTAGATTGGTTAGTAGTCTGTGAAGCAAGTGCAACTATTGGAGCAGGATAGTGTCTTGCTGACACCAACCTACTTTTGCTTATACCTCGACTGTTTGTCTGTCTGACACCTAGATGATGAAAGTTTGAGGATTACTAATTTTATTAATAATCTGGTCCCCTTTCTCTCGTCTTATCTCGAAGTTTCTCTTTCATCTATGGTTGTCTAGTAGTTAGATTTCAGCATACCGTTGTCCTCCATGAGGACGATGGTATTGATGGAGACTACAGCTACAATTGGTACATAACGCTTTAAAATTTAGAGAAGCTTCCTTACAAGTTCAGCTGCGTGTTGATTAAACTAACCACGACTAAACATCACATTGACTACTGAGACCACTACGGAATCATGTGTTGTCTGCTCATTTGTGATAATCACTCTTAGGGTTTTGTGCACTATCAGGCTGCGACAAGAGCAGTGTCCTCACAATGCTGAGTCGTAGATCGCGCTGTTATTCCCAGGTGTGTACATGGGCGCGGGTGCTTTTGTGATTATAAAGACTTGAAATGTGCCCTATAAGCGCTCTTTACAAGGAAATACGTGTGCTTTATCGTTGAACCGTTTAGTTGGTTTACTTCAGAGTTAGGTTTCAAGAGAACAAAACCCCGATTTATTTATAAAAACTCGCCGTGGGTGTCAAAACTGTCCCATGCTAACCTTTGTTTTGGTTTCATTCCTTTTGATTTAATCTGAAGATATCCTGAAACGTATCACGTTGCGTTCTTGTGAAGCTTATCACCAGATATGTTCATTGGCAATCCGTTGTGAGTGTTGTCCGAATTGTGATTTTTCTTGCAGAATCTTAAAGCAACCGACGCGGAGAAAGCTATTCTTGAGGTAATGGACGAATTTCAGAGTACCGAATGCGAGTTGGACACTGACAGTTTCAGTTATTCGGAAGCAAGAACTGAAACGTCACCCGTAAAACGTAAGTCGTTGCTATCGGGTCAGAGTTGGGCTAAGCGATAGACGAACTTTGGAAAATCAACACAGGTGGTCTTGACAATATTTACCACTTGTATGCTCACATGTTACTGCACACATTATTGTCACGAAGCCTCAAGCTGGACAGAAAGAGTGAAACTGAGCTTCCATTATTGACTGTTAGAACTGTAAGGTACAAAAATCTGGATTATAATGTCAGCATCGTTGTTGCGACGTGGAGTAACCAATTGTATCTCTGTTGATCATTAACAATCCAGTTAGTTTTTAAATGTAATTCAAACCCTGGTCAATTGGGCACGTACTCACCTCCAAGTCGTACTGAGAACACCTAAGCATAAACGTTTTGCCGGCTACAATCTTCAAGATAAGTGTCACCTTTTAATCACGTCTCTTCATACTCCGAGTAAATTGTTTATGTCTCCTTATTGATAGGTTTCACATGGCATTTTCAACGCAACAGAGCTCCACGTAATGTTTCACTGTTCGTTATACAGTTTTTCCCGTTTTTGTTTACCTTTCCTTGATTAATATGTATTTCTTGTTGTTTAGACTGTTCAGAATTTGTTGATCATGCTTTTAATGGGTATTAGACTGATAGGGCCTCTCTATGCATGATGATGATGATGATGATGATGATGATGATGATGATGATGATGATGATGATGATGATGATGATGAT
>JTDE01000748.1:97491-123846 GCA_014338405.1 Paragonimus skrjabini miyazakii
TCTATGAACTTTTGGGGGTAACCACTTGATTGTAAGATGGAAGTGCACAGGACTAGTTTCTCTGCAAGACTGTCGTGAGTACAGTTTCGTCTTGCTCGTGTGAACAGCGTAGTTATTAGTGTTCGTTTATGTTGGACCGGTGGAAACTGTTGAAGTTTAAGTATTGGCCAGACCACGTGGATTTCCTATAGACAGTTCTTCTAATCGAGCCATCTGCTTAGAAATTGTAGATAGTTGTCGACCTCAAATTCACAACTAACATTCAGGTTGAAGAGACATTTATTTAAGCTCTGCAGCAGGTCATCCGTTATCTGTTTGGATCGATTGAACAATGTGGTTTCGACATAACGCTTGTAGTATGACAAGTTTGTTATCTCCGTAGCTCGCTTCGGCTCAGTTCTCAGCATGAAGAAGTCTGCTAAGGCGGGACCCAGCAGACTTTCCATGGCTTATCCATCTATTTGACAGTAGGCTGCTCAAGAAAGCAAAAGCTGACATTCTGTGTGCACAGCAGCAAACTTTCCTCCAGTATATCGGATGAGAGTAGCAATATAACGTGGTTCCTTTCGGCAAGCTCACAAATATAACCAATCGTTTCATGCAGAGGAACGTTTACGAACAGTGACTGGACGTCTACAGAGCACATCAGTTCATTAGTAAGGTTAAGTCTGTCCAGATCACTAATTAATTCGAGAGAATCTTTGGTAGAATGAGCCTGAAACTGTCGTCTCAGTGGAGTTAGATTAACGACTAACTAGCGTGCCAACTTATGATATGAGGAGTTTGTCATTACCAAAATTGACCAAAGCGGTATCTCAGACTGATGCGTCTTCGACATGTCGTACAGACTGAGTGTTGACGATTCACATGGTTTAAAGGATTTATAGGTTACTTCATCAATAATCCGCAACTGTAAGATTAGTTGAAGATATTGTCTTATGCGGTCTTCTATTCCAGTGACCTTGTATACTCTGTCTTTTCGTACTGAAGAGCAAATACAATTTGTTTGCAACTACCAGTCTTCATATTCTAACTGTTTTGTTCAGACTTAAGTATTGTTTGCCACGTTCATTTGACTTTTCATTTTCTCGTAACCACTGCATAAAACAGTACGGTGAGCGGTCGTGTTTTTGGCTAATCGATTTTTACGCTTGGATTTATCCACCTTTTATTCGTATGTTCAAATCTTAACGTTAAATGGACTGCTATGAACGTGTGATTTAATATCTCGTGTGAAGCATAATTATCAGCATGATGTCCTCATGGTGGTGTGGCCCGACTTCAGCTACCGGCCGTGGTCACCAGCAAATGTAAAGTTGGCTTGCCTTTGAAAAAAGCTGGTTGCAATTCCTAGTTGAATGAGAAGCCTGTAAATAACTGAACGATAGCAATGTAAATAATTCATTCGAATACATGAAGTCCCAAATCCAGTTCGACTGACAGGCCAATTTAAATAATTTGGCAATCGACCGACTCACCAGTTTCGAAATATTTGTTTTGACATCACGAAACGCTTGATTACGTCATCCAGCCATACGTTATGAGCATTGGTTGTTGCAATGTGGTCTTCCTATAGAGCGTTACAAAGGCTAATCTAGTAGTATTGTTTACAATTAACATAATACTATATGCGTTGTACGCTCTTCGTGTTAACATTGCTTCAATTGTTAACAACCGTGCTGGCTGTGACAAGCCAGATGATGTTAGGTAGTAGACGAAACTGAAATATACATGAATTAACAGGGTCATCGCATAACCCATGTTCGTGGTTGATAGATACCAGTTTGCCTGGTTTTGGAATATTAGATAACTAAGTAATGAAATTTTTGTAATAATCGGAGTTAGGGATTTTGAATAGCCCTAGAAATCGAACTTGAATTGAAACCTCCCACGCATGTAATGAGGAGAAGACCTCGTACTGGTTGCAGTAAGCAGTTCATATTCATGGGACAAAAATCCGAACTTATGGATACACAACAATATTGAAAAAATCTCAGTCTATCATTAGCTGGTCGTACTAGCACCTACAAAGTCACAAACTGAATGTTGATTGGTGTAATACAGAACAAAGAAATAAGCGAATAACAGAAGACGTAACATTGAGACTGTACGTCTAATCCTGATGTAGTATCATAAACGCGGCGTTTGGATTGACCCCTTGTTAGATTTTCTGTTGTGTCAGGGTTTGGATAAGCGTTGAATCGAATAGGTTTTCATCACAAGTTCGTTACTTTTTACTCTCATTAACACAACAAAAAGCTGGAACCTATTCGGTGGGGTATTTTTTTTAGGGAAACAGTGTAATCTCGTGAAATCTGACCGATTTCATTAACACACTTAGAATAATACAATGTAACTGTTTCAAAATCATCCACTTGGACACGCGCTCATAATCAATAACATTTTGTCGAAACCATTCTTTGCGATTTTGAAGGGAACTACAGTAAAGTCTTTTTGAAAATATGATTACCGTACTGCCAATTCTTCAGGGTCCCACTATTATGACCTATATGTATCAATGTTTGTTAGATTTGTATGAATCAGCCTTCAATTAACTGAGCCTCGTACGAACGATAGGCAATAAATCCATCGAAGCCACATTAAAAAAAGGAAATACGCAGAAAAAATTCAATTTGGCGGTATTTTTTGGCTGATAGATTCTTTTGTGTTACCTTGAACGGGTTACTGTGTGCCGAATAAAGTCCACTGTAATACAGATACACTTTTGACTACCAGTACAGGTAACCGTCTCAAACAAGAATGTGCTAATTTTACACCCACGGTATATTTCGTCGATGTAAGTATCGTACCCGGAAAACACTTCTGCTCTATTGGCTAGTGTTGCAGAGTTCAGACACAAAAATATACTTACTTAAAACAGAATGGTATCTTTTAGAATTGAAGCAATAAAGTTGACAAAATAGTTCACAAGTCTAAAAATCTTTGCGACAGAACTCTAAGATGGCGATAAATGATTGGAATTTGGGTAGCAATCCTAAAGGTAATCTGAAATCAGTTGATGGCGATGGAAAAATTAGTAGATTAACCCATCTATTTGGAACTTCAGTTAAATATACCGTCAGCGTTGTACACGAAAACATTAAACGGGTGGTGAAGACAGCAAATATCTGCACTTCATAGATGCTCATACGCTATGCAGACAAAACTCTGTCCATACGCTTTTACCAAGGCATTTTACACTTTTTTAATGGTGGTACAATATGCACCGTCAGTATGGCATCGTTGAAAAGCTCATGTGACATTTTCATGCAGGTTGATCTACCAACTGTCAGTCCGTCACACCGTGGTAGCACTATCACCCAATCGTAGGACTAGCTCCACGTACTTTGCAGCTATCTTCCAACCTGATAGCTATATGGTAATCATCAGCCCATTGAGCCAGCCAATCCTGTTACTTGGGCACCGGCTAGTGGATAATAGCATGCCTATATTACGCTTCTGTAATTAGTGTGAACATGAGGTGACATCCCAGTAAACACCTGCCCATGACTATCTTGAGTAGTTTACGATATAACATGTACGGTTGTATCGCAGATCCAGTATTAATTGGAAATTAAACGAAACTGTGACGGATGTGGACAGTAGTCGTCCACACAGGGATACATTTTGTTTTCAAAATATTTATTATCATTAATAACATGCGAACAGCCCCGAATTAATTAAGTGCACACCTACAACGGAAAATCACTCCTTCAAAGTTCATCTGCTGTAAACTGTCAGCTGCGTTCAGAATTACTAATCAAATAGGCACATTCGAAGGAGACGTTGTTATCAGTTTTAATTTACTTAATCATTGTGAGTAGTTTGGTGATGAAAACAAATAATCGACTAGAATATGTCCAAGTAAAATTCATTTTGCAAAACGAGTTAAACGCCCCTTATAAATTATTTTCAAGTTACAAAGAGGTGTACCGCTGCCACTGGCGTTGAGCTAGATTGCTGAAACCACACAAGTCTCAGGAATACGGGTCTTTGTTTCATTTCCTATAACTCTGCGACACCTTAATTACACGAACCTAAAAAAACAATCGCAAAATGTTACCAACTTCACGGAATCAAGTGGCACTTTGGAGCTGCGAATTGTATCACGCCCCCTCTCCCGAATTGTTTGACAGAACGAGAGATATCATCCAACGTTACATCTGTTTTATAAAACCGCCAAATACTGATACTCATGTTAATGACTGCTTGCACACTCAAATTACGTTTTCATTCTAACAACCAGTTAATTCGATCGCAGTCAATTTATCAGTTTGCGCCAGAATAATTTGGAACCCATAGAAGTAGATGGGCGAATCAACCGACAGAAGAGATCGATCACAGCGTAGACGATATAAACTTTTGTCGAAGGATACATCGAAAAACAGGAATCTCCACTCGTGCTGTAATGACGGCGTTCGATCGCACTATGCTACTCACACCACTACTATTCAGTAGTGGGGCTGGACCATGGATTTCGATATTGAAGTGGCCGCGAGAAAAATACAAGAAGTATTGGAGTGTAACGTGGTATCAGATGGTTCTTGATACATAAAAAATTACTGATGAGTAGTCGGGGGTTTGATTTATTTCAGTTTAAATATCACCCACAATTGATCGCAGCTGTCGCACTCCCATAGACTATCCAGTCGACCCGTTTCGAAAAGAAGCACTAGACTCGAGTTTCGCCCTCATTAGAGCTCGTCAGTAGTGCATATCTTCGCCACCGCCGGGACTTGAACCACGGACATGTTGTTCATGAGGCAACCGTGTTTTACCACTGCGCCATTGACCTCACGTTAGGTACGACCGAATTATCATAGGTGAACGCTCAACCACCTTCACTTGTGAGTAATGATGAGGTTGCCCGATCGTCTCGAAATGGAGACATAGTAACTGTCCTGTTAACTTCAATCGATAACCCAGCGATTAGGACTTCCTAGACAGGTCGAGATCTCCGATCTCATTAAACCTGCTAGGCGATATTTTAGATTACTGATGAGTAGTCGGGGATCTGGTTAATTTCAAGTTCAAGTCCCGGCAGTGACGATGATATGCACTACTGACGAGCTCTAGTGAGGGCGAAACTCGAGTCTAGTGCTTCTTTTCGAAACGGGCCGACTGGATAGTCTATGGGAGTGCGACAGCTGTGATCAGTTGTGGATGAAGTTCAAACTGACATAAGGAATTGATCATTGGCGTCCGTGGCAACCGTGACGTTTCAAGACCAGTGTCGTACGTAGATGAGAGTTTTTGTTTGTGGTCATTTTGAAGCGCATAACCCATGTATTGGTTTCCCCAATGAACAAGCCTAACGCCATCCGGGTTCTTGGCTCAAAACTGTACCATACCTTTTCGAAACAGGTAGCCCGATCAACTCGCTGGATGTGTTATTGCGAAATAAAATCTTCCGGTTGTTTGCATCCACAGAAGTACTGCTGGTCAAAAGTACTGCTGTTCGCCTTAAGGTGCGTTGAAAGTGTTGGCCTCTCAAATCGGTCGCTTGCATATCCTATCACTTTCAACAACACTAAACAATACAGATCACCAACGTGTAAATGGGCAGTGTAATAGACTTTGTCATCAATCACGTGTGTAACCGACAGTAACTCAAGGGTTTGTTTCACTTACCGAAGTGTAATTCTGGTTTGCAATGCGTGCATTGTTCAGATCCACGTTCCAGATTTTGTGATAAATGTAAAGTAAAACGTTTATGGTGAAACGTTCGAAGGATAACAGAAAGATTATTCTCACTGTAAAGTGAGACCAAGATGAGGTCGGAGTTTAAAAAATTTTGCCAAGATTTTTGTTGTAGAAGTGAATCTTCGAACGCCAATCAGAGATGTAGAAAAATGTCTAGGACGTCTTTACTGTCTTTATGACATAGTTTTTAGTGCGATGAGATTTCCTTCTATACAGTTTTGGAAGCAGACAAAAGTTATGCTGGAATCGTAGACTTCTTCAAGGTGGCATTCGCTGTGACGTTACTTGGCACGTTGCGTTGACCTTCAAAGAGGCACATAAGGATGGTTGCTATATTGCATAAAATACTGAACACTATTCTGTTGTTGTCATACTATATGTATTTTTCACGTAGTGCATGTGAGCTGAGAGCAGGACGATCTTGTTTTTAAGAAGCATACGAGGCAACAAACAAACAATTTGAGGACCACTGTGCTAGCTAATTTATTTTATTTAACCCCGAAGAACGCACGCGTCGACGCACAACCCAGCATTATATCTGATCGCATAATAAATGTGCCACAATTTTGACCTGATGGCACCGCTGGCGTCACAGAATTAAACAGAGGATTTGATACCTTTGTTTAAACTGACCAATCTGATAGACATTTCGGCGATTTGATCTGTCTGCTGATTAACCTTCAGCTTAAAACATCCAGGACATTATCAGTCGGACAAAGATTCATAGGTTTGTAGGTTAGTGCCTGAAGGAAGTTGATCCATGTTTGTTTTCCTGCCTCCGTGTTACTAGAGATCACCTTACATCCGTGCCGTATGCATGCATCTACCAGGAACAGGAAATAAGAACTGAAATAAGTGCTCGTGTACTTTCGATTTTAGACGCCAACGTCTTAGCACCCTGACGATGCTGACTGAAAACAAACTCACCCATCAATGTTGTATGGATAGCACGATCCATGAAGGTCATTATCAGTTTGTTAGTACGCACCCCTCCATTTATAGGCAATTATTGCATGTGTGCGACCACAAATTATAAACAGAATGTTGGCAGTTCCTACTCTGTTTCTGTACCAGATAATAGTCACTAAATGCTTCCAGTCTCCGTTGTTTCCGGAAGAAAGTTTACCTGAATAGGCGTGACACTCGATTTCATGAGGACCGTCAGTCATAAAAGAAGCCTCGTCAAAAAGCTTGCGAATTTGATTACAAACGGCTCGTTTAGGTTCAAAGATTCTAAGAAAGCCAAGGATTGCATGCTTTGGAAACAGTGACGTCACGGACACCCATCTGAACTGAACGCTTACTACAAGTGACATGCTGCCTCATGTGAACTATATCTTGGGAACGTTATCCTTTTGTGTGACTTCTGTTATTATGATTGACTGGTAGAAGTACGTAGGGCCAAGTGTTTTAGAGAATGGAGAAATATCAAGTAGGCCGTTGTAAAAACTTCAAAGTGAGAGGTAAACGGTGACGTCCAGTTACCGTTTCTTGGAAGACCGCGATAAAAGCAAGATGTTATCGAGAAAAAGGCGCCGTGGATTTATATCTAGTCATTCCTACAATCCTCTGTCGTAGAAAGCCGTGTTGGTTATTTAGGGCCGAGTGCTGAAATAATTGAACGGTTTTCATGATTCGCTTAGTACGCGTTGAAAATTTCGAAGAGAATGTTGAATTTGTTTGCAGCAGTCACAGGTCGTTCTTCTATGCACACGTGTTTTTGTTAAAGTAAACATCATCTGAAATCCTTTAAAATCTCTCTTCGATTTTCAATTTGTTCGAAACCATATTTGCTTATTTCTTGAACCTTTCTAAACCAAGTAAAGGCGATGTCTCACCATTATTTGGTTTTCGGCGTTTAAGGAGGCTTGGGTAATGTAAATTTTCGACCATCTTATGTCACCCTTGAACATCCTTCAAATTTCGTATTTTCTCCCTCGTTTATTGGGACATCCGCCTGACTCACAAGTGAGGTGAGATAATTATCGTTTTATATATTTTTCCAGTGTCGCACAAAAATTTTCTTTTCTACCTCCGTTTTGACGTTTTCGGGATTCTTAGGATCGTTTGGTTTATGAGATCTTTTTAGCTGACATCACAGGATTCACGGACTACGCATAACCCAGTGATAAATGTGAATCTACTGGGACGAATTTAACAGCATGTGTATGGACCATGGTTATAATTAGAATTCACCTAGAGAGTTTATATAGGATGGAACTAGGTTTACATGGTGAACTGGTTGTGGATGAACTTTGCATGCCGTAACTGGACTAAGGCTTTTAATGTGATTGTCCACTCACATAATGCCGATTTCGACAGGATCGAACAGGATAGCCTCATTGAACTGTCTGCTGCTGTTAGAGAAAGACATTTCTACGCAAAATGACTGCTAGCTATGTAACGCCTATTTTGTGACCTAAGGTACCTGATCGTCAAACCAAACTGTTGTCATGCCAGATGTGATCCAGATACGTTAAGAAAAACAGCTCCGACGAGTATCGATTGCTGGTCATATGTGCGCATCGCTTTTCTCACTCAGGCGTACACATTCCAGGTAAACGGTCACGTGCTGTCCTATCGACCGTCACCAAAAGCCAACAGCGAATACACAATACTTAGTAAGATTGCACCCACCCACCCTACATAACTCTTGTGTTCATTTCGGATAGGTTATACTCTTGGTCTTGTGCAAAAGTAGTTGAAAGTCGTGGGAAAATAAGTCTTTCAATACGGACGCGGGTGTGCACACAGTAGCCTGTTGTGACTGCGTGATGTAACATGTACCTTGAGCACAGCGCGGATAAGTTCAATATTTGAACCGAAACAGTTTCAGCTGTCTATTACCGATGTTAGACTAAACATTAGCCTGGTCAGAATAATAATTCTGGATGTCTGTTTTATTCATCGCTGAGTTAAAAATGCACGTATTTGCAAACGATGGTGTTGCGATTGACTCAACACACACCATGACTGGTTTATTTTGAGTAAACCAATTTTGAAGTTTCTTCAAGGCAGATGTTACTCCCAGATAAACTAATAGAAGTGGACAGCGTTAAAAAAAAGTGAAGCCTCAGTAAAGTTAGGATATTACAGTCAACACGTGTGTTACATGGCGGATTTCAGTGCTTGTTATTGACACAATCTCACACACAAAGATTTATCTAAATATCTTTCCAATTACTTCCAATTTTTGTGTATACATTGTTCAACACAGTTTGTTTTTCGAGCAATATGGAGATAAGAACGTATAAGCAAAAATATGTTTGCTTTTTGTACAAACTAGTAAAACTGTATGAACGGACGAACAGAAAAAGTGTTGTCATTTTACGAACCGCAATTTGCCCTACATTCTCTGACGGGCCGCGTCCTTGTTAGAGACCGTGATCTACCCATAGCATGACTGTAGTTCAGACCGGTGGCCGCTGTATTAAAAAGATATTTGCATTAGTTAAAACGGGTTTCTAGGGGCTTCGTGGAGCTGAACAAAATCAATAAGTGTACAAGCTACCGCACTGAGAACTCTTTTATCCTTGAGACCAATGCAATTTTGTGGTCTCTGTTCATTCTACAGGTACAGTCAACTAAAATAAAAAGCTTCGCAGAAATTTTTTACCGTGATTCCAGCAGGTACCGAAAGCACCGTATCTGTCACGATGCTGCTTTTACCTATCCTGGCGTTCGACATCTGCATATCATTTTCTCTCTTATTACATCTTTTATTACACCGTTGTTTGCCCTTTTCTTTCTCTTGTGAACCGTGCGATTCACTTTGTTCCACTCATATGAACACACTTTCTTTTCGTGTAGATCTGTAAATCTAGGTTTTTGCGCGGAATCAAAACAATTCGTTCAGACTGAATTCACTTTATCTTGAATTTATGCAATTGATCAAACTTTTCAAAAACGGTCATCACGGGAGAACTTACTTAGTCCGTGTGATGCCACTTGAGACAAAGAACGATACTTAAGCTAATAAAACCTTGAAAATAACGCGATTACTTTGGCCGTCTGAAAGACTAGGTGCCCTTTGGTAATATATGCTAATGTTTTGGTTAATTAATTCACCAAAATATCATTATCCTCACCTAAAATGACTCAGGTACTTGTGACTCGTCTATGTCGAGTGACAGTGTGTCCAATATTCGGTCTATACAAGCCTACCCTAGCACACGACCTTCGCCTGGTGAAGGACCCGAAATGGTCACATTCTTCATAAGAGACGCACATTCCTCCACAATTTTCATCCAGCTGGATCAAAACACAGTTGACTAGGCCCTGTGGATGAAGAATGCTCGGCACTACACAAAACCACACAGATTCCGCTGAGTAACGTACACAACTGTACACTTTGAATAGTGTGAACAACAAACGCCCCTCGGACGTGGCCTTCTCGTATAAAACATTCTGATCAAAAACGTTAATTACTGACTGTGTTGTGCTAGTTACCACAACCCCTGTTGTTTAAGTGCGTGTGCATGTGATCGAGCGCATGTTTTGAATGGAGTTTGGCCATGTACGTTTTGGAATGCACTGATCAGACTGGGTGCATACGCGTACGGTTGTGTGCCTGCTACTGAATTCCTCTTTCATACAGGTCGAATGGGAGGCTGTTTTTGAAGTTAAATGCATAAACTACGCGAAAACAACGCCAACAATGAAAGCAGATGCACTCTAGAAAGTCACGTTGGATTGTATCCGATTCACTGGACTATGTTGTCGTACTCCTTTTTATTGAGATCATCTTGATAATTGATCAGATAAGTCAAAATAAGTGGTGATTGCGTATACCTTTCTACACTCTAATACGTACCTCGGACGAATGCATTTCCTAAAATGGATCAACGAACCCCTATCGTACGCAGTTTGAGGAAGGTTTGACAAATTCTTGCAACGGCATATCCGTAGACTGCCCTGAAAGTATCACTGTTTACATTAACTTAAACCATGTTTTCGGCATAGACCAAGAATACCCCCTTCAACCACTGTCAAATGCTCAACCAAAAATGATAGCTCTCGTCTAGGCTATAGCTGACATATTACGGTTTCTGAACCGGTACATTCAAGAACAGTTCGTTTAAGTCGTCCAACGGCTCCAACTAATGTTCACTGCATCGTGCATTCGTAATCATGATTTACAACTAACTTACGTATTGTGTATTGATTTCCAAACCATCTCAAATTAGTAGATGTGGTTAGCCATCTAAACGATAAAAAACATCCTCTGTTTGTGGCTTGTAGCGAATTGCTCTTGACCAACATACGTCCACGTGTTCAAGGAATTGTGCGATTTGGTACGATGAAAATTGAATAAAAAGTAAGTCAATATGGTTAAAATAAAAAGTAAAAAACTCCACTGGCCTGTAGGTGTCAGATGTGAAAACATATTTCCAAAGTAGCAGTACTGTGATGAGTGCATCATTCTGACCACCTTGCGAGTGCGAATTAAGATGATAGCAAGGAAACCTGCATCATACCTGGCCTAGCCCCTTTGTAACGAGGAGAGTCGAGCATATGAATAAACAACGAGTTTTAGTAGTTGGCTTGAAATCGGTCACAACTACCGTCTCATCAACAAGTAGATGATTACTTGTGTAAAAATTGAGCGAATCCCACAAGCGGGAGTCACATTTCCAGTCACAATTTTATGTAATAAGTGGTACATAATTAATCAGTCATGATTGTTGTATGACCACTGGAGTCGTGGTTAATGCACTTATCCCACAGACATGAGCTGCAGTGCAATCTCCTGGTTGAATGATGATATATACTACATATGAACGTTTATGAAGTCAAACCTAGAATCTACAGATGAATCGTTCTGATACGACCGACTGGATGACAGCGAATGTCCTGCTACAACAAACCACCAACTAGCCACTTACTGTTACTATGGTCTTAATCGACGTTCAGAGATCACTGGACAAGTGTTAAACGGAAAATTTGTAACTGATGGGTTGCCATAGTAACAGTCGAGGCATGGCAGTCAAACACCGGTTAGTTATGTCCAACTGAGAATAGAAAACAGCACTTCAGGAGACCAAAGGTGCTCTGGTTGTGCCTTTATTTGAACGTGTGAAGAGAAAGCAAAGGATGAATATCTGCTGAGGAGTAAATCTTCTGAGCCGTTATATAAAGACCTTGGCAATAAGTTTTGGAAATCCTGAAGCAATAAAGATTCCTGACGAGTTGCAGTAAGACTGGCTTGGCGTTTACCGATTTCTAGCTCTAGGAAAAATGTTTTGAACGCAACTAACAGTTGTGTGCTATTTTTGTGGACCCCACAAAAGCTCTTTATTCCGCGGCCTAGGGCCCGGTAAGCAAAGGTGTTGTAGCATCGATCGACCTCCAATTGTTAAGGAATTGTCACTAGTATGCATATGTTTGACTGTGGTACCAACAATTACTTTTCAGGACTAGAAAGTCTATGTTCAAATAGAAAACCACACAAAAGGTCATCTGCTAAATAGTTGATTTTCCGGCGTTCTAAGCCTGCTGCGTGAATGGGCCGTCCAGATTGTGTTATATACAGATGATTGCGCGTTACTTGTGCACCATGAAGAACAACTGCGAAGGATAAACATGACTTTTGCAATAGTGACAGCCAAACGTCGTTCGAATATTTACACAAATAAAACATTTTCTTCTTTCAGCTTTCTTCGGGCGGAAATGTTATGCCTAAGCCTCGAATTAGCAGCGTTGGAGACATTGTGAATAGCTCCACAGGGGGAACTGCCTTTGGACCACGATCTGCTAGCCCATGTGGTCAACATTAACGCAACTTCCGTACACTTTGGGAAACGTGTCTGGACGAACCACAGTTTGGAGATGGAAAACCAAGCTGTATTTCCACTGCGCAATAGTGCCATCTTCGGTGTTGGGTTGTTGTGAAACGTGGACATTTTATCAACGGACTGAGTAGCGTCTTAGCCGCCTTCGTCTATAATAAGTATGACGTAGCTTGTGTAGATGATGGCCAGATGTTGTCCCGAATACTGAGCTACTTCGTCCATGATGGACAAATAAGATGGAAGCCATGCTGATGACCAAGTAGTTTCGTTCCGTCTGATAGCTGACTAATAGATCCTAAAACAGCTGCTTTACGGGCGACCAAAATTACGTATCGAAATAAATAGAAATAAAAGGCGTTTTGTAGACAGTCTGTCTTCAACATCGTCACAGTTTTGCATCCATGGCCCTCGTTACTCAACTGACACATCCGGAGGTCAGTTTTGTTATTTGATTGTCCCTCAATTCGAAACCACGTGAAGTAACTGTGTGACTAATTGCTCTTGAGTTATTTGTCTCGACAACCATGATAGTATAAAATGACGAATAACTGAAAAGAGACTGTTCGTCAAAACAACTTATACTCCAGAAACTACGTAAGCAAAATATCCGGAACCTAGAAGTTTCACTACTAGAATGTTATCCGAATAGTTCTTTCAGTCTGTAATATCAGTCATAAATCCTGAAAGAGCGTAGACCTGAACTGGATGCATAGAGAAGTGCGATCCGGTAGGTGCGATTCAGTAATTCAATGAACGACGGTTATGCCTAATCGTCAGTACCAGCTTGTCATAGTAGACAATCTTTTTATGCCTTTGAAACCGTATATCCGATCGGATTTTTCCAGAACACACATTTCATTCAACTTCCCTGAATTTTCGTGGAACGTTTCAGTTTTGAAAATGTAATGCAACTCACAAGCATAGTGTGCACCTCTGGTTCGCTTGAGGTTTTGCGGTAAGTTTGTATACAAAAACGACACACAGGTAGAATAGGGCTGTCTGTACCCGTTAAATTCGGTATACAGACCAACCTCTTTTAATATCAAATCCGTAGATGGAAACTGAACCGACTGAAAAGTGGTTGATAAAAATTAACTCCAAGTTGACAATTTTATCCTCCCGACAATTCCTATAGATATTCTGTAGCTACGGTACTTCAGGCAAACAGTGAAGTGAGTTGTTACACTCAATTAGAAGGACAAAAGGCATTTATAAGTTTGTTACAACAAACTCAAGAAACGTTTCCAACAAAACAGAAACAACGAGAGAAGACGAGTAATTGTTTTAATGATCCTTTCTCAAGCCAATACAATTACACAGACTTCATCAAACGTGTCGTATGACAAACCACAAAATCCTCGACGGGATTGTTAACAAGGGACAGTAAAAACGCTCGTTAGACTCCACACGGTTGGCTGGACCTGGAACAGAAGTTGACTGGTTGTTGTCACTCGCTCAGAGCCAGATGTTTGTGCGTGGTTAGAGTAAATTTGATTGAACTGACAGCTTTAATAATTTGGTTCACTACAATGTTAACGTTAAGATAGAGTCTGAAATACGAGTTATCAGCCCACGACCAGTAAGTGCTCGTGCATTCGTTTCCATGCCGCTGTTGTACTACTGTTGGTAGTACGACGATGCACTTGTCAAAAGGGGACGAGGAAAGTCACTCATTCTGCATTGGAACCGATTTTCGTAAACCAACTAAACAGCGCCATTTCTTGATAGGCTGCAGAAACAGTAACAGACGCTAAGAAAAATACTACTGGCAAATGGATATCCTGAAAAGTTAGCACACATTTTCAACATGATGAGCAAGTGCAATGACCCAGTTAAAACAGACCAGAAGGAGAATATATTTCTATTTTTGCAATTCAAAGAGGCCACCTGACAAACAGCATCAGGCACAAATTGAAATCTGTCCTATCCCACGTGTATGTGGCTGCCCAATTACGTTAAGTTCAAACCACCAAATGACCATTCTACATATTCGTGAACGCAGTTTGTCTAACTCTTCTGTCGCTGCAGTTGCAGTGAGGTTTACATAGTAAAAACAGATCGACAACTATCATGGAGAGTGGCAGAACACGTCTCGAAATGGGTAGAACAACCGATGGCACAGAAATCTCAAACCGGTGAATCCGTTACAAGAAATCCCGCATCACTGGTTGTTAGACACTTCGTGATAACAAGTCACCGAGTTTGCCCACTTAGTCCATTCAGACTATTGTTATGCAATCAGACCCCGAAGCTAATGGCCTTCAGTAAAGTTTTGTTGATCAGAACTTACCAGCCGCCGTTATGTGCACGAAAGTGGTTGGAGTAATCCATCGGCTTGCCGTGCTCTTAATGATATAATACTTGGATTGAGTGCATGCATATCCATATCTCTATTTGTCTGTCACATATAACTTACATCTTTTGAGTTTGCGATTGATTAGAGTAAACCGAATGCTAACCAAACGCAACATGTCTTCTTTCTGCACTGACGAATTTGGTAGAAGAAACCCAGTGTTTCACTGTCGCACATCTCACCGACACTAGGCGGATTGTTTACAGGGTTGCCATAACTCGACTTACTGCTGCCTGTCAGGTTATCTTGATGACCGTCAAATTGATTGCAATCAAGTTACGCAATTCCGACCCGTGTGCCCACAAGAAAGTTATTCAGTCCTTTCATTTTCCGTGGCCCCAAACCAGTCATGTTCACTCTGACCACTCACAAACATTTGGCTCTGAGCGAGTGACGTAACAACCAGTCAACGTCCGTTCCAGGTTCAACCAACCGAATGGAGTCTAACGATCGTTTTTACTGACCCCTGTTAACTATCCCGTCCAGGATTTTGTGGTTTGTCTTACGATATGTTTGATGTATTGGTCTGATGTACTGGTTTGATGTATTGTATTGGTTTGAGAAGGAATTATCAAAACAATGGCTTGTCAAGTCATTGCTATTTCACTTCCAACAAAAATGTAATGCATGATTTTGATTCCATGTGCATTTTTTAGTTATTAAAGCTAAAAAAGACAGCAACTTCAAAAGAAAATTGTTTTAGGTTAAAAGTTCACTGCTACCCTTCAGTTAATTGATATTTAAAAGTACAGTGTAATGCTTGTTATACTTCAAACACCCACCCGCACAACTAAACCGTACGGCCACTCATTAGAGTAAAAACATTACTTTTTTATTAGCTACAGAATTTTTTTATTTCTAGTAAAAAATGAACAACTATTATTAGAAGGTAATGGGTGGGGATTTGATCTAGTGGTGTCCACCGATAAAGCATCTCACATGAAACTAGAAGGAGTAAACTTAAAACGTCATAAGACCTCTTCAAGTTGTTATGAAACAGTCATACTTAGGCTCTGGCGCAATGCTGTGCATTTACGCAGACCTCGGATGCATTCTGAACCACATAAACGTCATCGTGTAGTCTTCAACGCAGTTTCTGGTTCGATTTGCAGGCGGTCTGGTTGTGAAAGCATTATGTGGCTATCACTTGAGTTTGCGTTTGCTTTTTTCACACAGTTTCTACTGGAAGTGAATTGGCCGAGTTGGAAAGTTTTTGCCCTTTCAACTGATGTGACTGAGCATACGAGGATTTTCAAAGTCTCTGAAGGTCTTGGAATGCTTCCTTGCACCGAAGGACATCGTGGAAATGAGGTGATGGGAACTGGGGTAGTCTAATTAATACAAGACAATGTAACAAAGAAAGCATCAGGGCTCAACTCATCATTTAAACCAGAAGTCATCACAGGACTTGTGCACATGGCAATAAAGAAAGCTGTATCAATGATGCACATTAAAATAAATAAAAGTTATTTCATCCAGTCACCAGCATCGCTTACTAAGGAGTCGAAATCATTTTCAGACACGTCCGTAGCATTTTGTTTGCGTCTGGAGTGCAAAAAACATCTGAAATAAACGATTCAGCACGAAATCGCTTGCCTCACTTCCGAGAAAAGGGAGTTTCCTCTAGTCAACCGGCTGATTATACTTTTAACATTTTAAGTTTTCTCGTAAGCAAGCTGCTATTTAAAATGATAGGAAAGACACCGACTCACATTCATACTCTGAAGTATCTTCTGTTGTCCTCCGTTTATTCAAATTGAGAACAGAATGTAAGTCATCGACAAAACCAAAGCTTAGTACATATATCGTATATCACGGAGGCAAAACTACAACTTCTCCGGTCAAATGTTTAGAACCAGGAGACCTGCGTTGTTTTTTACTAATTCATACAACATCGCTGTCACTTCCTTCTTTGTTATCTTCCCCACTATCAGAGACAGCAGAACAACTGGTTCATGCAAATACCGAACTGATATAACATCATAAGCTCTAGCAAAGAATGAATAAAGAGAACGTAGATGACCTAACTGCCGTAAATAGCTATCCTTACATTCAAATTTTTGAAATCAAGGTGACTACGTCTCGGAAATAAACAAACGAGGTATAAGTGAATGCGAGGCGTCGTTTTCAAGACAGCTTCTCTATGACTTTAAGTGTCACGCATCAGTAGGTTCACTAACTTTATAGATAAGTCGGCTAACTAACGACAGTAATCACAACAGTGAGCTTGATTATAGATTATTTCACCTGATTTCTCCACTCACCGATTGTATAAGTCCGGAAGTTCTCACCCGGGAGAAGAACACGTCGTACATTGACTGATCCATTAGTGGATAACTATATTTCTCTGTATGAGTTACGTAACCTTTCTATTCTGGAATGCATATTCACGTCACTATTGAACTGTTCTTATATATACAAGTTCGTTATTTCCTCCAACTTTGATAGAAAGTGTAGAAATTGATCAGATACCAAGAATGGTCAAATGTGTTTATTCCATAGAAAATCCACAGTCCCATATTTCGGATCTGTTGAGCAAAGTACACTTATGAGTGACGACAACAACAAAAACAGCATCTTTCATTCATCCTAGATAGATGGTTGCTCAGACTGTAAAATGGTCAAATCGCGGTTCATCAAACGAAACAGTTCTATGCTAATATGAATGCAATCAACAAGACTGATTCATTTTCCATCTAGTTAGTCCACACTAAGATGACGATACAGGCAGTTGGGCAAACAGAATCAACATGGCTACTGTTACAGAAATAGAATTTTAGAAACCTTGAACAAGGCTGTGAACTAGTTGCACGAAGTGGTAAATTTATTGTAGTGGCTTTCTGCCTCAGTCGATAATTAAAATCTGACAAAAATTGGGAATGGGAAAGACAAGATTGTGCAACGCCTGAGCACTCGCAAGGAACTTGTTCACTATAACTTCTGGTATAAATAAGTACACCCGCCTGGTCCACAGTGCATACGATGCATTTTCACTTGTATTGAGAAAGCTATGTTCAGGACTATCAAGAACTATTGTGAGTACCCTAGATTCATGGTCACTGCAGGTGTTAGGGATTTTTGTTCGGATTGTTCGGGGACTGTATGAAAGACACTATTAATTTGAATTCCTTTGCAGTGATAGATTCAGAATTCCAGTGCTTCCACATACGTCCTTCGAAACCGCTTTCATGCAATCAAAAACATGCTTACCTTGACGATAAGGTCGGTCGTAACATAAGAGGGCAAAGTAATTAGTTCGAAACGGCGTGAACATTACAGAAAAATAAACAATTTACTGCTGCCTCACGTAGTAACACATTCGTCCAACGAGAACTAAAGGAAGAGATGTGAACCCGAATATCAGAATAAAACGGATGTTATTCGGTATGCCTACAAACAAGCGTTCTGCGGATAGCGTAGCTAGCAATTATTCGTGGTGTTTGCAGACTGATTAACAATACTGTAAAAGTCTAACCTTGACTAAAAGAAAAGTCTCTATGTAACATGGAGCAGAAACTTCTAATTTTTTGGTGGCAAGCTTCAGACAGATGTCGCCATGTCCACAGGGCTACAGTACATTACTGTAAATTGAATACCACCCACAAATTGTTGCAGCCTTCACAGTCAGATAAGCCTTTTGGCCGGCCTACTTTGAAAGAAAGCACTAAACTTGAGTTTCGCTCTTATTAGAACTCACAGAGTGTTTGTTTCCGTCTAGACCAGAATTTAAACTCCGGCCTTAGTACTTGTGGGACCCGCATGTTGACTGTAATGCGGGTGAACCCACAATAGGCATGATTAAGTGATCATGTTCATACGCTCATCCACAACCTTGTGCAAACAGTGTACAGTCTGTGCGATCGTTTCGAAAGCAGCATGAACAGAACCACTCTATTCACTGTGGTCGATAACACCATGATCAGGACTTCTTAGTTAGGTTGAGGTCACTATCCTTGTTGAACCAAATAAGCGTGGTTAAAATCATTAATGGAAGTTTGGGGATGTAGAGTATTCCAATTTAAATACCACTCATAGTTGATCGCATCCTTCGCATCCAACTAAACCTTTCGGCCAACTAAAGTCGAAAATTCAGTCTAAAGCGTTTGCGCAGTTTTACCGTGTAAATCCAAGACCCGGCGCATCCGTGTGAAAGATGCATGCAGACTCCCCATAATCAACCACCGTTATCCCTGCCATCCAACCTTCCTCAAGTAGACTGGGTGTGTGAGCATAGCGACAGTTCATTGGCGAACATTTCGGAAATGCAAAAATTTGGGACCAGTGTATTAAAAATGCATACTCTTCGCTAACCGGGCCACGCATCTCGTATTCTAGCAGAGCGTCTATCGCACCACACATTGATTATTGTGGCTGCTAGTGGTTGGAAGAAACCGAAGAACAACGAGCAGATGACGTGGTCCTGGGCTAGACAGGCTTTGAATGTACCACCGAATCAGGTTGGCAAATACTACCTGCGTGGATAGAGAGATCAAGATTACCCACACCAGATTATAAATTTTCTGGGAGGGGCTGTATATCAAGGTCAGTGACAAGACCGTATCCATAAAGTTATCTTATCTTCTTCTTCGGGGATAATCAATATTTCTTTTTACTTTACTTATTATTTTGTCAATTGGTGAAATACTAGTACGACCAATGTTAGACTGACTTGTACTGACCAAGAATATACCTGAACAATGAAAATGAGAATCTTCCGTAGCTGGATAATATGTGCACGGTGGATTTCTGTCAACATTTCTAACACCATATTCAGATAACCGTACCTACATCATCTGTAACGGGGGTCGCAGGAATGTAGGTGAATTATTGAAGATCGCTTTCAGTCCGTTGCACAAAGAGGGCGCAGCAGCCAAGGACTGAAATTCACATACTTTTTTGCAAGCCCAATGACCACGATCAGTCTGCAGTGACCTAATAAGCTAACGAGTGTACGCTGATCGTGTATTCGATTCTTTGACGAGTTAACGAAACCCAACAAGGTCAAAATGGCTGTCCACAACTTCGCTGGTAGCCAATGAGATTAAATGTTGGCTTATCTGGGTGCTGTTATCTGTGGCATGATTACCCTATCTCTGCATACAAATGACTTCCCAGTCAGAGTCTGAAAACGTTCTATGTTTGACTATTTCTCCTTCTTTGCGTCATACAGCAAACAACCGGCGTACAGATAATTTTCTTTTTTGTTACGTTTAATATAAAGTGCAACTGTCACTATGGTTACCATTACTAGGTGACCTAGCGAGTCTGATCAAGAAGAAAATATTGTTTAAAGTCATCGGGCCACCTATAATTTGCCCACCAAGAAGGTGGGCGTGTAAACAGCGGAAAATTCATTTCACGAAGTGCAAACTCTATGTGGTTGATGTGACCCGCTAATGTATTCATTTGGCTAAACTGCTGCTTTTCCCGATGGGTTATCATGGTTCCAACTTGAATCCAAGAAACCGGAAACATACTTCTTGTAAGATTAACACTTTCTGTCTCCCCCTCCTGCCGCTGCCTAGAGCGAACGGCTTCAGCTTGGTAATAAAAAAGGTGAGAAATTATTTAATCCATGTCATTTTTCGTTGCCTCTGAGTCTGAAAAAGAGCATCAAATGTCAGTGATGTTGCCAGAAGTTCTTTCCACACATTGGATACTGCTTCTCTGCCTGGCTAATGCCAGACGAAGACCATCATTCTGTACTCACACCCTTTGCTTATGAATAAACGTTTTGGATAGCGTCTCCTGAAAAAAACACTATGCTTGATAATCATTTCACTAGCATATCCCTCTTTGAGGGCTAGAAATGTTACAATGAAAACCGTGTATGATTGCGAAATTAACGTGTTACTCATTGTTTCACTTATCTCATAGTAATTATGATCAAAACACCACATCTGACGTTGACACATAGTTAGTTTCCGTTCTCTGAAATAACTGTACATCGGAGTATGTGGTTAACAAAATTTACTCACGTTAGGCAGATTGTTTGCGTAGGATTGAACTAAACTAACTCAACCAGAATAACACCATTAACAGGGTAAGGGTATTACCAAACGTGGTTTCTAGTAGATAAATCAAAGCACTAAATAGGAATAGCATTAGGCGGTAGAAATCTGGCATTAAAGAATGTTACCTGGTCTCTGCTTGGAATGTTGGTCGGTGTGAATAGATTGTAGATATATTCCGTAAAAACTGTATTTGATTGATTAGTGCGTCGATTATCTGAAGAAGTCTTTCATGATGTAATCCAGATGGCTTTAACATTGACTAAACCATCGCGACAGACATCATCTCTAGAAAGAGCAAAGTCAGTTTCTCGTTACTTTCAATAGTTGACTTCATTTCCTGGTCGGTTTGAACTTTTTGATTGAGGAAGATGCACAGTGTCACTGAGTGATCGAGAGTGAAAGTAACATGTTGCTAACATATGCTCCAAGTCCTTTCTTTCAAATGACTTTTGGCTGATCCATTTCAGACAGTACAATACACTCAAGATTCATCATATCCGTTTCACTACCTGGACTAGAAAATAGATAGCGAAGCCATTTATCTGGATGCAAACGTCGTGATCAACTGTAAGTAGTGCTCATGCCCTGATAATGTAGTTATTTTGGGATACTTATCTCTGAACATACTCTTTAGGAGTTTCTCATCTTTTTTTCGGGTTTACTGAGAAAAAATTAGAATCGGCAACACTCGAGCCAAATTTTCAGTCAATTGATCGCCAGTTCTGCGGAAACTGCATCACAGTCACACTATATTCACTATGTGTGTCCAAACATACGTCAGGCCGAGGGGAGATTAATGGTTTGTAAGGGATATTTTGGGGCATTACTACATTATGTTTTCAAGTTCATGTGATTTAACCAGTCTAAACTGGCAACTTGTTGTAAACGATGATAACGACAACAACTTGTTCAGAGTATTTCATGAAACTCACTCTTAAACCAATCATGCATGACCTGCTTCTTCCTTGTTTGAACTGATCAGTTAGAGATAGTGTACATCGAACAGGCAACGTCTTTTCGTTACGAGTTGAAGCCATTATTCGTTCGGCCACCGGTTCTGTGAGCAACGCATGTTACGGAAGAATTCATATATGAGAACCATTGCATATTGCGAACTCGGCTAACCTGCATGAAAACACACCGCATTTCGCATAGCTAGTTTCCATTGTTACAACTAAACAATACCTTTATTTATTCCATATCCACTAACTATAAACAGAATACACTTGCGGAAACATAGCTACTAGATGCTAGCTTTACAACGGAGCGTATAAATGGAGAGCACTATAAATTAACTAGTGAACGACTGTATTTTAGGTAACTCATTGTTTGATGCTTGTTTCGGGGTTAACTCGCGATGTAAGGATGACATGAAAGGATCTGTGAGCATGGATGTTCGATAAGTAGATATTTAAGGAGTTGTGTAGTGTCGTCTTCTGAATAAATATTCGGTCGAAAACACACGAAATTTATGGGAAGTATCAGTAAATGACTTACAAACACATTTACCACAGATTGTGAAGAGAGTGAAAACGATGTAGTAAACTAATTACAAAAAAGCAACAGTTATTCGAGACAGAGATATATTCGAACGAGGAACGCACACTGATGAAACTGTTCGCTAAAATTACGACGAAGATACCCAGGGGAAGATAAAGCCAGAGTAGTTGCCCTCACTCCGTTACGACTAGTTACCAAGTCAGACCATGTCTAATCAAAAACTATCTCCAACGTTTTAAACGTTCAATGTTTGCATGATTAAATCTTCAGAGGACAAGTACAACAATGTTCTGATTCGGTTTTACAGTCATTTCTTGTGCAGTCGGCACAAACAAAATGGTAGAAATCGGAACAAATTTTTGAAGCAAACTAGTTTCAAGCTTTAAACTACTGACCAGCAATAAATTGATTGGGATCGGAACAAAAGGAATCACTGTTATTTTAATGCCTCTTCATGGGCTTAAGAAGGTTCGAAATCTTTGTTCAACAGACCATGAGAACTCATCGAGGGAAGAATGTACAATCACTTAGAAAGTATTCACAAACTATAATACTGAGCTATACGGAGATGAAAAGTAGTTTTACCGTAAGGGGTGAATGGTGAAGACTTTAACATTTCCAAAAATCGATAAATTAAAGAGGCCGTAACAAATTGTAGGTAAATGTTGAGTATAAATATTCTGCGTAGTGGATGTCGGACAAGAAGTAGCTGAAACTTTTAAACAATTAATAAGAGACGAATAAAAACAAAACTCCAATGTCTGTGTCCACTCGGAAAATGAGATATTAATGTTTTATGACGAGTAACGTATTATCTTCATCGCAAACGATAGTCATAAGCCGCAGGAGTGATCAAAAGCTTCAGCTGCCTCATGAGGTTTCCTTCCTGATGCTCACTCACTTACATTAAACTAAGACAAAGTTTTTTGTAGTTTGTCAATTTGAGATTAGAAATGAGACAGGTGAAAAAGCCAGCAGTGCAACAGTCTGGATTATGACACCCGTCTATAGAACTACTAATTCCCAGAGTCTACGTATAATATATATAGACATTTTTTTAATAAAACAAAACAAAATATCAGTAGTTGGACCCAAATGTTTTGTGAATAAATCTGGCCAGGTCTAGGTTTTGCGTAATATGGTACCTTTTCAATAACGTCAACTGCCTCCTCGCCAATCTTTGGTTAACCAGAAAAATTCGCTTATCTTACTAGCATACGAATATGGGGCAGTGATCCAGTACATGGAATGGGTACCTGGTTTTCAAATTTGTGTACCGGTTGCAGTGTGCACAAAACTGTCGTTTTTGACATGGTACAATGATTGGGTTGTTGTGTGTAAATACTACGGAGGCAGAATGATGGAAATGCATGCATTATTGTCGAACCATGCAACAAGAGAACCTGTTTCTTTATACCCAAAGAGCCATTTTAAGAAAAATGGATTGAATCCTTTTGATTCGTGTAAAACAGTGAAGAAAAGATCAGCAGTACACATAAATTCACTTGAATCCACTAACAGTTCCATTCACCCAGGATGGTTGATTTATTCCTAGTTGGGAACCGCCACTCGTCGTTAAAATCAAACGATTTTTATCAGTCACATCTAATGTGATCTATAGAACTTCGTTTCTCAATAGAAGCTAACAAGCGATAGAAAAACATTCATAACGTATTTTTTCGCCATTAGGTGTCAACAAGCTGTTTAATGCTTCACACCCAAAGGTAGTATGATTAGGAACAAGTTTATGCGGATGAGTTTATAGAACTTATAAAAATAAATCTTACCAATCTACAACATAATTCACCAAGAAATATTTGGTAGTCGATAACCCCATGACTGATTATTTTAGTCATAAGTTGGATTTTTCTCTGTAAACGCTTTAAAACCTAGAAGGGAAATTCCAAAACTTTTGTATCAGTTATCTGGCAATCCTATGTGAGATGATATTATGAAAAGTCAAGTTTGCAAACAACCGTTTTTGATCAGTTATTGTAATTACAAGGGATTTGTTGGATTTGTTTGTGAAGCTGGAATATGGTTATAAGCAATGATAATAGTCATGTGAATGAACGCCTTACCAGGTGACGGTAGGTTTGGTTGTATATGTATGTTGTGTTTACATGTGACAATATGTTGATCGAGTTAATGGGTAAATGAAGCTCAGAAGGTTTATGCATAGTTGATAACGGCCAGTATAAGGTTTGTACGATGATGATATTAATAGTCTTCTCAAAGTTGAAACAGTAAGCCATTAAACGAAAGGACCAAAATCACCCATTCTGACCGATGTACTTAATAATGCTGTGTATATCATTTCGCTGATTTCCTGTCATCAAGACTGGTATAGTTCATCGGAAAAGCAACAGAGGTACGGAGTTATTGATCGAACACATTTCCGCGTCGCAGCGACTTTATGCCCCAGCATGATTTTCGAAAGCATCACCACTAAATTATGCCCTAATCACTACTATACACAATAAAGTTAACTAACACAAGAATAGGTAGTATTTCCTAACCATTATTAATGCACTTGATGTGAGGAACTAATGTAGAAATTCATTGCCATTAATCGTGTGGAAGCAGTCAATTTATAGCAATTATTTCGGAATAAACTATTAATTTGGTAGTGATTTTTTTCTCAACTTCGAAATTAGATGTAGGTGTGCTTAATAAGTGATGCTGACTAGTTTGGTGCATAGTTATATTCGACAATACAAGGTACACACGATGGATATAAGCGGACAATGGCATACGCGTAGGTATCTTATATTAAATTGAATTAAGCATCCGTTAATAATTCTTTTCGTGTTACTGGTTATTGCAAGCAAAGTACCTGTTTGATTTATCAGTGTCTGGCTCTAAACCAGCAGTGCGTATACTGTATCCTCATCAAGTGGCTAGATTCTACCACTCGAACGACGATAAACGGTCAAGGATTCGGTAAAATCGGAATTTGTCTCAACATGATATTGATCGGTTTTCAAAGAAAGGAATAAATATCTCGTACAATGTGATTAGCTCATATGTCGACCTTCACTTCCTAGGATAAACACTGAAAGACTCGTCAACGCCGGTCCCAATGAAACACACTGAAATTTAATCAGATCTCATGTAAAGCGGATTGTTCACAGACAGGTCCTTTGCCAGAACTCTGCAGTCATTGTAGACAGGTGTCTGCATGCTTGACTCGAAAAGCGACCAAAACATCGAATTGATACCGATGATACAACGAATTACTAGTGCAAACGTGGAGTGATATCTCTACAATAGCTAAGCGGACGATATTTTCGCTATCTGTGAATCATGCAACAGAAATGAATTTATTCATATAAATCTCAACAATCTGCACTCATTACTAGGTTTAATACAGGAATACGGCAGATAAGTCAGTGGTCAGAAGTGGGTGTCATGTTTATCAGAGAGTAAGTGAACCCTAAAAGTAAGCTTAGCTAACGAAAAATGCAAACTGGTCGGTTCCATTAGTTCGGAGGTGTTGCACAAAGCATAGAAGCATAGAACAGAAAGTCATTCAAAAGCAGATACTACATACCCTTTACCCACAAGCATTTCAAATTAATTGTACCTCATTCAGTCATCCAGACAGTATTATGCAAACCAGTGCGAATATTTCAACCCTTGAAGAGTGATAATATAGCTATCTTATCTAGACAACAGTCGTACATACGCATATGCTATGCACAATTCAGATGGCACCGTTTTAAAATCTACGAACCCAACGAATCCAATTGAGTTAATGATAGCTTATCCATAGTAAGTGTCTGCCATGATTTTGTGTTATAGTGTAAGAAATTGTGCGTACGTGCAGGTTACGATACATAGGTTGTGCAATGGGGGCACTGCGGAATCTCGGAACATATCACGAAACAGCTACTGTTTGTCAAAAGTAGAACGGCTAACATGTCTAAAACAAACAATTAGCCTCAACTAAGCCACAATGTAGATTGGATGAAGACTTTCTTTGTGAATATAC
>JTDE01000748.1:123946-164050 GCA_014338405.1 Paragonimus skrjabini miyazakii
TGAGATGTCATTCTTGTGCTCACTAGAAAACATATGATAGTACACCTTTGCGTAGTCCTGGCAATTATGTTGCTATATAATTCGATACTAACAAGGTGAACTGGGCCCATTATATACAACCTGTTCGTTTATTATATGATCTGAGCTCAGGTTATTCAATGAATTTTGTCAGAATACAGAGCAAACACGTTATGAGTCTTCCTATGCGTAGTAACAAGATGATCGGATTGGCAATGAACCAATGTATGCCATCTGAATTGAATATAACAAAGTGGACTGCGGAAACCGAAATTGAATAATGACCGGGCGACTCTCTGGTTCAGACAGTGTGTTCTTACAGACTACTCAGGTGCTCGTGAATAAACTTATTACGGATCCTGTAACTCGTGCACCGTTAGGATATTCTAGTTAGGTCGTTCTTGGGAACGAGCCCCATTAAGCCCTTTTGAACAAAATTATCAAGAATCACAATATTAATTCATCTCGCAAACCAGTTGGTCGCAAGGTTTTAAGCAATAGAGAAACAAAAAACCAGGAAGTAAATAATTGAGTGTACCACGATAAACTTATGGTGATTTTTTCCATGAGTGTAACAGGTCGACCAGTGTTGTCAAGTTTTTAATTTCAAATTCGTTGCTTTTCTCTTCATGCTAGTCGCATGTTTATGGCTTACTACATTTGACCAGTGGAGAAACTCACGTAATCCAAAGGTTACCGAAAAACTAATTGGAAAAACTAATAGAAAAAAGTGATGGAAGAAAGTAGTTATCAGTGATTGTTTGTGAAGATCAATAAGTAAAGATGAAATTAACATCAAGCACAATAATTGGTAGCATCCTGATCCAGTTAAATAGGTCAGAAGGCCAATGAGTTTGAATCGAGTTAACGCTTACCAAGAATGCGCGTTCTTCACATGACTCGGATTTGAACTCCATCCCACCTTCTTGTGTGGCAATCATGTTAGCCCCCACAGCACTTACCTCACCTTAAACACGATCAAATTATCCTCAAGAAAGGGATACCCTTTCATGAAAAGTACAGTCGAAATCCAGACGGTTCATAACCCTGATAGGTCAAACTTCAGCATTTCACAATCCTTGAAAGTGGGTCTTGAAAAATCAGGTTCATGAAAATTTTACTAGTGTATTATCAGCAATAGCGCGAAGTCCATGACGGTTCGATTTTCAAGACCGTCAACAATGGAAAATGGTTTTTTCTATCAGTTATCTTCTACTCCTTTTGGGTCACGACTCACTGCCTACCATGCATCATTATGAGTGACAAAGCATACCCATCTTGTACCATGCATACGATTGAACCAGTTATCAGTTCGTGATCACATACTCCATGGTCACGATCATTTTCGAGATTTGTCAGCTGTTATAATGATCTGGAAGGACCTAGTGATCTGTTAGAGCCTTATACTGTCAAGATTTCGAGTTTCTGGAATCATAAGCAGCATTTATTTTGAATATCGGGTGTTTGACTGTAAGAATTTTGCCGCATAACCAACTAAAAGCCCGGCAACCAACACTTATGAGTCACTGTGATACTGACCAATCATCTGATAAGGGTATACAGTAACTGTCCTACCACCTGTTAATCATTAAGGCCCGTAAATTCCCAGTCACGTTAAACTCATAGATTTCGCTGCTGTTGGTGCTGTTGCTCATTTTAGGTAAACATCAGCCTCAGCTACCTGAAAGTTTATGTCACTGGTCCAAGTATGCATGAGGTGTCGCACTGATGAGAAGAATTCATCCATGTCAATTGGTTAGCGCTACATGGTTATGTGTAACCCGACACTTTGCGCCTTGCACATGGTGCGGAATAATTGACAGCTTGCCTTCTTAGGTAACCAAACTGAGCAGCTGATTTGAACTTCAGTGAACTTGTAACTTAGCAGTTCGCTCGTTCTCACTCAGAAAGTTCTGTTGGAGTTACACTTACTTCTGAATTAGTTTCATATTGATTTCTGACAAACTGATCTCATATTTCCCACTCGTTTTAGCACATCAGCGTACAGTCCGTTCATATGTGCACAAAATTTACATGAACAGAATGCCTGAACTTTACTACACTTCCAGAGTGTAAGTTACGGTGTTCTTATGTCCAAGCTACACAAGTTAACTGAAGAATTGCCATGGTCATGACTATTGGATTATGTTGAGTTCCTCCGATTGGACTCCTGTGCTCAATGTTTATGGGTGAGTTCAGTTGCAACAAAACAACTCGTTTTCACCTAATAAACGGAACTGCTTACTACAAAGCTTTGCAACACAGTATTTTTTAAATCAACAATTACGGTTTTACCACTGTCCATAGAGGGAAAAGCTGAAATTTCGAGAATGTTTGTTCTATGCGACTCAAAAGGTATTTTATGTAGTTCATCCATCTTTCAATCGTTGGCTTATTTTGTTGACTTGGTACCAAAAGCACATCAACCAGCGCAACGGCATATAAATACCGTCACAGATAAAAATTTCACAATACTCGATACATAGTTCACGATGGTTTTGTCATGGTCAACAATTCGTCGCATAGGACAAACTTTTTCAGCTATCCATCATGTGTGAAGTAAAAGCAAATGTGTCACCGGATAAATTTTTAACAAGCAAGTAGAATTACGTACGATGTACTCTGCGAAGACATTTCGACCGATCTCTTCGGTTACTGTGGTCAATTAACATACATCAAGTTAAATAAGCGTAAAATAAGAATCAGTCATCAGCTGCAATAGAAATAGCACACAGAACCACTCACGTTAGAATGGGCCATCATTAGTTAAAAACAAACAAACAAAATTCACATTTCAAACAGGTCGAGTAAGAAACTAACAATACAGACAATATCGGTCTTACAGTATGGCACGCGGAAATAAACTTAAGTAAAAGGTACAACCAAAACATTCAAATAATAACAACACTTAACGAATAATATAGACTCATGATTACAAACTCTTCACACCATGGTAGTGATAGGTTAACTACCATTTGCTACTGTACATAAAGTGAAGGTTTGTAACGGTGTATCGCAACGGCCTCAGTAAATAGTGAAGTATGTTTACTGACTGGGTGATACAACACACGAAAAGCCTTCTCAATTTGAACTACGTGTCCCGTTTCTTCCAAATGTCGTGTGATAGAAGACTGGGTGGCGCCGGTTTTGTTGATCGCTAGCCATTTGGGAATGTGCTCCGAAACACGTGTCCAAAGTGTTCTCACCGTTCGGTCAATGTACTTGGCTCCACGAGTACAAGTGAATCCATAAATAATGTTTGATGTGGTGAGTGAGTTGCTTGGGTCTTTCCTCGGTGTGCAGGGCAGCCGTGTCGTCTGGTTGATCAGTCTTAATTCTGCCGCGTTGTACGCAGCTCTGAGGGCACACTTTAGTCTAAGTTGGATGAGGATGATTACATCCTCACTCTTGGATGGCAGTGTTATATACACGGGTTTGCGGGACACTGTTTATGATACTGACCGTTTCAACATTTCTCTAGTGTATTTCGAGATAAGACGCGCGAGGTATCCGTTGTGCACCAGCGTTTGGTGGATAAAAGCTGATTCCACCTCGATCCTCTTGGGTGGGCAAATTCTGTGAACCCTACTGAAGAGGGTTCGAACGAGACCACGTTTGAGTGATATTGGTGCGAAACTTTTGGAATGAATATACTGCCCCGTCCAGATGGGCTTCCGATACACTCTTCTCGTGATGGATTCATCATCGTTCACATACATGTCTACATCTAAGCAGGAAGGTTTGTTCTCCTGAACCTCTGTGGTGAAAGTAATGTTCGGGTGTAGACTACCCAGCTGTGCATAGAGTTGGTCAACATGGTCTCGTGAGTCACACACACAATGTATCTCGTCAATAAATCGTTTATATTGCGTTGTAGAGTGAGCAGCTGTTGCTGCTTGTCTTTCTAAATATGCCATAAAAATATCACCTAGTACCGGCCCCAGTGGACTTCTTATCACTACCCCATCAATTTGTCGATGAAATTTACCATTGAATAAGAACTGAATATTCATGGTACACAGGTACAAGAGCTTACAAATTTCAAACAAAGATAGTGTGAGCAATATGTTATGCTCTGCTGCAAAGTCAAGAAAAATCGATATCACTTTAGTTAGCGGAACATTTGTAAAGTGATTTTACATCAAAAGATACCATTATCTTGTCCTTTATTTTGAGATCTCTTATGGAATCAACAAATGAAAATGAGTCTTTCATACTATGTTCAGCAATCATTTTGCGTAGTGGTTCCAGTAACCGGACGAGCCACTGAGCCAGTTTTTGGTACGGGAGTTGACCATCGATAGTATGGGTCTTAAAGGTATGCCCGGTTTGTGAGTTTTCGATTAGCCATAAATTTTCGGTATGTGGGATCCTTTGGTTGAGAGTTCACAGTAGGTTTTCTGATCAATCAAACCGCTCTAGCTTAGGTTCCGGAGACAGTCGGTGATTTCTTTTTCAACAGACATGGTGAAGTCTTTCTGCTTAGCATCCAAGCGGAATTTTGAGCGATCTGCCAGAATTTGTGATACTTTAGCGATATAGTCAGATTTATTCAGCATGACTACATAGGAGCCCTTGTCTGGCGGTAAGATAATAATGCTCGGATCTTTCTTTAACTGTCTACTGGGATGTACATGCGCTCTACTCAACAGGCAATTTTGTGTGATTGGCATACGTCGGTATTGATGGGCCAAATCAACCAGCTTAACTTTGAGCCAACTAGCTGCGTCATTAGATGTGTGCTCTAACGTTTTCAGTTTATCATATAAATGCTCAAAGTGCGTCTCAATGTGGATATCAGAAATATTGAATTGTTGCGACCCGAAAAGACGCTTGACCTGCGAATTCGTCTATTGCGCAAACTCCCGTACAGGTCATGCCAAAAATTGGACCACAGACGCGTACACTCATTTTCACGGCAGACATGCATTCACATATATTGGGTGACAGTACGTTGTCATTCGCCATGGTGAAAATTCCCCCATAATGCGTACACACTACTCTGATAGTCTATTCTTGTCCGTCGTCTTCCTGGCGTTCTGAGCCCTTTTGTTCCTGAATGTCGCCTGTGAGTAGTATGCTACTCGTGAGTAGTATACTACTCACAGCGAAACTGCCCGTCATATAACAGAATAGTGGAATGTAAACCCTTAGGCCTACTGAAAGTGCTTCCATTTCAGTTCTTTTCAGTTCTGTTCAAGTTCCCGATATAATGATCCAGATTATGAGTAAAGGATGATATAATATCCTCGTTGAAGATCGATAGTTGTAGCCTCGTACAGTGGGATTCTCTGGTTTTCTTTAGTACCGAACAGACGAAGAGCGCAAACTTAATGCGGCAGAATGGATTAAGACTGTCAGCCACGGAGGATAGCTGTTGGTGAGCTGAGCGTAATCGTGCTAAATCCAAATTGGCAGTTTGTAAGTAAGGTTCCGCAAGTCTCCTGAGGTTTCCGTAGTAGGTTTGAGTTTGTTTTTATGTTGAGTGTGTTTGATTTTGACTTCTGTTATCGACTTTGATTAGGTTATCGTATATGATGCATATTTATATCTTGTATTTTTCAGTGGGCGTTGGTGTCGCTCTGATCGTGTGGTGCTAACTACCTGGACGTTTGCACTTCAACGGCGACATTCTTTGTACGCTTGGTGTCACCTATCCCATTTATTTCGAATGAAAAATATCTGAATTTCATTTACTATATGTTTATCTTGAAACATTGGATTTATCCATGCTGACAGTTGTTTTCTTCTGCTTTAAAGATTACATAGTAAGAAGTCAAATCTGACCCAGATGTCCACTTTTGTAGATTCCAATACAATTGTGGAATATTATAGAAAGATCTGAATTTCGTGATTTGCGTCTACAATTCACACAGTGCACCTAGTGCACACATGAGAATGTATTCAGAGTAGGGTACTCTTAAAACAAAAGTTGTTGTCACTTCGTTATGACGAACAACTTAAGCCCTTTCGTAAAGTCTGTTACACATTAGCACGTTGTTTCAACACAATTTTTGTGTCACACGGTCTCCTGTAGAAAACTCGTGAAGCGTTAGAAGTATAACACCACCGAGCTGATAGTGCAGACAAACAGACCAGTTAAACGAAACTATCAGTTCCATTCATCTGTCATTATGCCTGCTAAACAACAGGATTTCGTCAAGACTTAAAGCATTGTGGATGTCACGTTTCAAAGAAAACTAACGCACATTTATCAATCAATCTAACATATTGTGCATAACAGAAGTCAGAATTGATATACTGTACGCTGTGTATCTTGTGGTTATTTTGTTGCATCCTACAGCCACACACTACACTGTAGCGTTGTAAAATATGGATAGAAAGAAGACAGACAATGAAGTGTAGATGGGCAAAACTGCAAACACTAGTCCAAGGTTATGCTATACATATATAAAGTATAGTGGTACCAGTACTACTACGGCAGAATGCTTTATGCACACACAGAGAAAGATACCAATTCTTGACTGCTACCAGTTTTAAAGTCCAAAACAGGCTCTGGTGCCTCGCATAGTAACTGACACGAAACGCTTTACCTAAATTGATATGGGATAACTGATCAGCAGAGGTCAAACGAATGATGATGTTGATTGTTTCTGATGTGTTGTTGAGTTGATATTCGATTGCGTCTTGTATCTACACCCAAGCTTCTTTCTGGCTCACGCCGGAATATGCTCATTGACGCGATAACGCAAGTGTTACTGTGCTCTGCAGACGCGCGTGATCACGCATCTCATTGTGAAGTAATGGATACAATGTTAGTTTGTCATACGACAACATCAGCGTTCCAAAAGATGAAGTCGATATCCAAGCTCTATGGGAAACCAAAACTGGTTGAACAGCGTTAAAAGTCTGTGAAAATGTTACTGAAGATAGTTTTTTGCCGAAATAATTTACTAAGCAAAAGTCAAAAACAGCAGACTGTACGACTTATTTTCCGATGAATTTTGGTGCATCTCAGCAAGTACACACCGTAATGTTGATGTTTATTTATCATACTCGGACAAGGTTGGTTGCTACTCTTAGATGGTAACGGTTCCTCTGTCAACAGAAGAACACGATCGTCAGTCGGAAACTGCAGTGTTAAGTGAACAGTTTCACTGCTCGTACGCGCGTGCGTGAGATGTGTGTGGTCGTACATTTCTTTCCACTAATGATGTTTGACTCTGTTGTTGGAACATTTATTTTCAGTAGGATTCATAAAAACATTTTTTTGGATCGTCACCTCTGAATAGCCATTGCAGAGAAACTTTCAATCTGTGAGTGAAGTTCCGTGGAAGTTGTTTGAAGTTGATATATATTCGTCTCCAAAGTGATCACTATTAGTCCCGCTTCTTTTGAATGCTATATAGCTGTGCTTCACTGCAATATATATTCGATACTACGTAACGAAGTGACCTAGAGAGAGACATTCTTCAACATCAAAGCTTTGGCGTCCGTTATGAAGTCCTTTGCACTAATCGGATGTTTGTATACTTGAAGTAACCACTGAAGGCAATGATTCTTCAAATACTAACTAGTAGAATCGGGTTTGAATATGCCTGTGTCCGAAGTAGATTATGCACTAATGTGTGCATCTTGCTTTTTCTCTTGTACAATAAGATTCATACTGACGTCTACGTACAGTTTTTACCCTAACGTCATCCACATTGGTAACTGTATAAAAGCTGTTTAAGGTCAGGTCTGCTTACACTTCAAGCGTATACATAGCGATTGGATGTTACACGCCGAATTTAACTCGAAATGTCTGACAGGATCTGTGGTTATGCACACACATGTAACAAATGTACTTGGACCGATAATGTATAAATTTATCTGATTAATAGATTATTTATAACAGTGATTCCCCGTGTGATGTTGCCCAATAATACTAACCTATCACGATATTTGCAAGCAGTCCTTCATGAGCTTACCACTTTTGTTATATCCATCAATGCATCAGAAATGACTGTGACAAAGTCATAACGACAGTTTGCATGTTTCTACACCAGTGATAAAATTTACTAAGGTATACTTCACAACTTCATCTTAGGACTTCAATTCAACATTTTGGTATGTTTCAGACAAGCTGTTCACCATCAGAAAACTGGCGTTTCTCCTTCTTCTTCTTCAAAACACTTCGATTCGGCAAGTAGGCTGAAGACTATGGTGCTTCAGCACACTTGTCTTGCTAGAGCCTCCAGCAGCTGAAAGTAGAATTCAGCTTCAGACCACCAACTAGTTATTCAACTGGTAGTGGTCATGTTCTTGCTGAATATATGTGCATTTCTCTATTGCGTTCATAGTAACTGATGGCTTCGTACATTTTTAGCCGAAAATAGAGTTAAAGTTACCAGCGTGGAAAGTGGGCTGTCAAAATTTGATCCCTATTCGAAAAAGCCAATCCAACTAAACCACCAACCGGAAAGACATCTCAGCACATTGACTGAATCTGGGTCGATAACTGGCTTGTAAAAAATAAGCTCATACATTCAAAAGACATGCTAAAACTGATTCCAGGCGTCCACTCTATCCAACGTTTACCTTTTTGTCCCGAGGTACAAAACTGTATTACTGATAAATCTGATGATGTTCAAATCATTCCAATCGTCGCTGGATTTGTCGTTTGTTCAGCTAGATCAACCCTTTTCTCTGGGTATAAGTCCACAAAAGAGTTTTCTGCAGCTACTGCCGGACATTTCTCGTCAAAACGCCAGCTAAGGCATTCCTCTTAAGTTTTCAGACCATATGGATATTCAGTAATTGAGTAGGCGATTGTCTTGTTCTGATGAAACTCTCGGATCTCCTTCTTCCCTAACCTGTAGCTGGATATGATGTTCATCACGTGTGCACTATTTCTGCTCTGTGTTCTTTGTCAAGCCACTGCATGATAGTATGTTTGTTGAGAGGAGGTAGGATTCTTATTCATCGCTTGGGGGCGTTGTTTGTTGATTGATAGGCACATGATCAGCAAACAATATCACTCACATGACGTTCTTTGTATGTGTGGTTTTGCCGCCCCTGACTAAATTCTTGCTATACTTGAGTCACAAATGTGAAAAACTCGTTATCACTTTCGTGTCTGTCAAGGATATTTTTGAAATAGTGTTTTTAATAGGGGTTCATCATTGCAGTACAGACAAACACTCGGTTCCTTCAGTGGGTCTGCGCCTAATAACCGACCTTAGTGACAAGGGGGTAACACACTGTTTCACTCCACTTGGTTCGTTGTAAGCAGTTAAGTTATGCTTGGGAACGATTATGTTAGTTACAATGAGTTATTAGGGTGTTCGTCATTATGAGCACATGGGCCAAAATGAAGAGACATTTCTGGACCATATAAATTTTGCCTTCTAACTTCTTTACCCTCACACAGGCAATCATCACATCTGTGCACAGCTGTATACTCTTCTTGAACTCGTGTCAATAATCGACTGTCTGTTACTTAATGCTGCGAGTTTTAGTGTTAAAATTTAACTATATGGCCTAGAAAGTCGATATTTAGTAACTGCCAACAACGCGTAGGACACCACAAACATAAGCATTTGTGGATGTTGAATTCATGTACTTGAAAAGCACATTTACGTCAACGGATAAATGGTTAACTTGAACAGCTTTTTTTTCTGTGATAATACGTGTACAGCGAAAAATTCGAAACACCCACTGGTCCAGTTGCCGGAATCGGAGACAGAAATAAAGCCGTCACTCAACGGATCGACTTTAACCCTTAGTTTCATTGTACGTTCCATTCAATCAATACAACTATTATCACTTGCGTAGGCGGAGATCTACTGTGCTTTTGAGGCTTAAAATAATACACTGAGCAGACGTCATCACATGAGTGACTCACAGGTGACTCAAACAGCATGGCGTATATTCTGATGACAGCCTGTCTTGTTTCACGTGGGGACTCAACAGGGCATTGATGAGTGTGTGAATATTACGCAAAAACCTCGCTTGTACCACGATTGATAATAAGTCTTGTCAGCAATAGTGCTAATTATTGACAGTTCTGATCCCATAAAAATTAGTGATCTCTGAGCAACGTGAGTATTTTGAGGGCTTCACAGTGAAGGATGTACGTCTTACTTACTCCGTGTTCTTCCAGTCTATGTCAGAATTTCGTTTCAGCTAACCAGTATGTTCTGATACATACAACAATTTCGAAAACGAAGGCAGTTTAGTGATTCATTGCGAACTCTGTGATACGCATTATCATGTATTCAATATGATAGTAATTAGTAATTTTACAGACAGTATAGCAGGCAAACCAATTATCCACTGGCTTAGCTTGTTTACCCAGAGGCAGGCGCGACGTGGACCGGAAATGTCACTTACTTCAGAGCGAAATGAGGCGTAGAATACAATCGTTATTAATGTAACGCAGTGTGTGGTTGTGTTGGCGTCATTTTGATCTTCGACCATTTAAGTTATGTACATGTCTTACTGGGTCATTGACTCATGTTTTTCGTATTGTCTCCTTCTGCGGAACTATTGCTGGAACCGTTACTTTAGAATGACGCTATCCTGCGGTGCCTTCAAATTGCAAACTGTCGATTCGTATGTATAACGGGTAATCGAAACCAGAACGTCTGTCTTGCCTATTACATTAATGATTGCCACAATACTACGTGGCTTACATATCAACGAGTTAACCTCATTACTTTACACGTACTAAAACATTAATGCGGTAACCATGGCTCCTAGGGTTGCTGCGCCTTGGCATAATCGATTGCCTGGCAACGCGACTAAGTAAGTAGCCCCGATCCGCTAAAAACGGATGGTGGTTAGGTTAGAAGCTACATGCTTGACTGTAAATCTCTAAGTTCCAAGTCTATTAACTAGGTTTGTACGGATGCATTTGAGGCCGTTGGCACACAATTGCAACCACAAAACAAGATGTCACCAACATTCGTTAGCAGTTATTTGAAAGCCCAGAACCAGGCAATAGGTTACCTGTTAATACTGAGAATACATGATAAAATAATAAGAATGGCTCAATCAGACAAATACTCACGGACTAGAGCAAGTGCAATCAAGAATTTATACCAACACAAATCAATCCTAAGACGGATTAAAGATCTAGAGTTTCAGAATAAAGCACTGATTTCCTTCGATGTTACCTCACTATTCAATAACATACTGAAGAAACTTGCGGTAAAAGGTTTGTACCTTTTGATAAGTGAGGATGACAGTCTCCGGATCAAACGTTTCTCAAGAAGAATTGATACATTTAGTGAAGCTCTGAATAGAGAGGTACCTATAATTTGATGGCCGAGTATACCTGCAAAAGAAAGCCACACCAGTGAGATCACCTATATCGAGACTGCTTACAGATGCTGTAATAAAACACTTTGAATACGAAGTTATTCGAGTGTTCAGACTTAAGGCGTGGCTTCGACAAGCGGATAATACATTTGTTGTTCTACCTTGGACTACAGCCTGGCCAGTGCCGACAGACGCCTGAATGAAGCACAACGAAGAAAAAGATTCGCGCCTAACGTTCTTCGATGTATCGGATATAAGGTAACCTAAAGGTAAACTTGAAACTACCGTTCATCGTAAATCCACGACAGCTGATGTTATTGTCAAGTTCAGCAGCAGCCGTTCAGCTTATCGTCCTAGAAGTTACGTGTTAACAATGTGCAGATATGCAGACACGCATTATAGCCTAACCAAACTCAAACGACAGGAACTAGAACATCTGTTCAGTTTGCCCACTTCCAATGGGTACCCCAATGATTTCGTAAAAGCTTCCGTTATGCAATCCACAAGAAGTGAACATGCAGAACACAAACCTCGAACGTGTGCCCTATTCATGACACATTTGAAGCAGCAAAAAGCGTGTTCCACCTATTGCACATCTGAGTCCCATACAAGCCGAACTTAAAACTCCGTTTAGTCTTAGTGAGTGCCAAGGATCCTGTAGACCTAGATAAACAGTCTGCCATGGTCTGCGCGAGTCAATGTCTCGGAAGTAACCGACCACATTTGGAAGAGTCAGGCAAACAGCTGCGCACACGTGGACACGAAAACAAATTAACGATGTCACCAGCCGACCGCTGTTCATAATTATGGCGTCAGCGCTCAAACAGACCACGCGATCGGTGAGAATCATGTAAAATTGGTCGCGTGGACAAAAGAGTAACGGTTTTTACTGGAAGCTCCCTATTCATGGAACTCATTCAATCGACACGTATATACAGACAACCACAACCTCATTATTGTTCCCGCAGAAATTGATGACGACCGTAGACAGACCGACAGGCGAATAGAATGAACGGCAGAACGATCTCACTCCGTCACAGTTATCTGTTTGATAACCGATCTTAGTATGGATTTGAAACGCCACAATAAACGGTACACTACTGAGTGTGTTCCTCTTCCAATCATTTTAAATGTGTTACTTAGGTAGCAGACGTTCTCTTTGATCACTTATTGACCAGTGGTTCACTTACACTTCTAAGACGTATGTTGCATATAACAGGGTTAAAAAGAGGCAATACTGAGTACTGGCCACACATTTACGTACCGACATAAACAAAACAAATGTCATGAGTTACTTTTTTAGTAAAAGGGAAAAGAGTGAACACTGCCCATTCTATCGACGATAGATGTTGATCACCATTGGCTCCCTGATAGAGAACAATTTCAGGTTCATTTGATTTCGCACCAGGTGATGGGAGTTAATGGAGTCCACGAAAACGAGTTTGATGATCGAATATGCCAGCTTACTGTGAGAACGTTGTTTTCTCTAAGCCTGCTCTTTCATCGCTTACGACAATAACTTGAGGAGATGTTCAGCACTCCATCGCAGTTGGATCCATTTTGTTCGGCCGGTGTATGAGTTATCTTAGACTAATTTGGACCGGTAAGTTGATACTAGAATCCAGTCAACAAAATCAGAAGCAATTTTTTGCACAATTTAACTCTCGAACACATTTTGCTGTATCTCATCAGGTACATACTGCAATCTGCCTGTTTATATTACAAAGTTCAATGAACATTATGAAGCCAAGCAACATAATCAACAAACACAGTGTGCATCAGTTACCAGGACAATATGTTGCTAATGAATATGTCCTTCGTAGCACAGAGGGTTGAATTCCATTAGTCAATTGCCACCGCTTACGCGAATGACAAACCCGGTCCAGCTACTCGCGTTTTCTAAAGCTAAATGACTTCATTTCTGCCACTGTCCAAGCCCCCCATTCTGGGTGACTTTCAAAACCAAATGAGGTGATATTTGCACTCAAATATTATTACAACTGGCGATTGGGGTCGCAAACTACAATGCGCTTTACTTACTCCTTAAGATGAACTAGTAGTCAGTATGTTTACCATCATGTAGAACAGAGCAATTGAGAAAATTGTACAGTCAGCCTGTCGCCTAGAAAAACTTACCTTACTGTCAAATCATCTTTTCGACAAAAGAAGTGTGACTGTGCCGAAATTTTACGGTCGCCCAAGTTGTGATGGTGTCATCACGCTGGCTCGTCACGTTGGTGTCACGCGCTATGACAGCCGGACATATGTATTCAGCTAGTAGACAAACTGTTAACCAATTGTCATGGAACTAGGCTTCACGTGATTGGTACCTTGCAACGGGCCGTTGAAACCAGGAGGCACGCACAGGTTGATTCTGAATTGTGCGACAGTGCGTGCTGCTGTGTTGTTGACGCCGTTTTACTTTCCGTTTGTATAAGTCGTGTGCATGGCTTACTAGGCCATTGGCTCATGCTTGCTTGTGTTATTTCCTTTCACAGGACTATTACTGAAACCCCTACTTCGGAAGAACGCTGTGCCCCGGTGTCACCACATTGCCCCAAAGTTGGCCTGCATGTGTAAGGGACAATCGACGTAAAGACTGCCGGCTTGTATGTTACCACCTTGCCTTATAACTCGAACATCACTCAGATCTGATCGCATTTTTGCATTCTCATAAAACTTTCGGCCAACCCCTTTCTAAAAGAAACACTCACCCACTAGGGCGCGGTCCATGTGGTGAAGTAGTGAACGCAGCGATTTGAAGTAAGGGAAGATCTAACATCCCAAAAGATGTAGCTAAGTACACGTGAACTTTCTAGAAAACTTCAAATATCTAGACACAATTTCACTTGGTGTTTGAGAAGGATGAAGGAAATCGCGCAGACCAGATGAGGGGGTCAACGAGTAGATATATTTGACATGCTGTATGTAAACAAGTTGGCAATAAAACGGATAAATTTGCTAGTCAGTTTGGAGCCTAAGTGCGAATAGTGCTGGATAGTTATTGTGTACTATGTGTACGCTGGTGTCTGTATCCTGACTTTCTTTGCAACCTTGAAGTGGTGGTCAGATGTGTGCGCTGTTTTGATTCGGAGAGCTATGCTGACAAAATCTAAGTTCCTTTCAGTTTAATTTGTGCCAGATGAGTCAAAGTGGAGCAGTCAGATAAAAAGAAACAGAAGCTCGCGGGTTTGAATGTCACAGCATTGACTACGCAGTTGTGCTTAGACATCAGAAAAACACTTATAGCTGCAGCACATCAGTCTTCCACATGCGAAGAAAGTGGGTTAGAAATGAACAGTACTCCGATCACCCAACGTTGAACCGTGAACGTCGGCTTGTTACCCCGTACGATCGAAAAATCTACTCAACTTAGAAGTTTGACGTAGTTTATCATATGTCTGCTGCGCACAGCAGTGATCGGAATGAGTCGTAAAATCTTCATTCACTATGTCCCCAGGCTGGGTTATACACATACAGCTAAGTGAGTCAGACTTTTGAGTCACTGACTCCGGGTAGAGTTCCCCGAGAAAACTCTTCGTCATGTTGCTTCGCAAGGCAGTCTTTTGAGTTAAAGGCGCGGCGTGGGTATCCCAAGAAAACCCTATTTCTCTTTGTTCGTCAGGTCAAACTGTTGAATCAGAGACTAAGTCCCAGGTCCAGCAAGTCACTTTTCGATAGATCTGTTGATGCAGGACGTTGTCCGTCAGGACTTGGCATGTTGGCTGAACATAATGCCGGACGCTCCGAACGCCGAACTGCATTGATCGCTATGAAACCGAGCTGCTGAAATATCAATGTCGCAGCCTTGATTGAGACAAGGCTTGCAGACCAATGTAAGCTCCGAGAAGCAAATGCTGCGTACACCTTCTACTAGGTAGTTTATCCAGGAAAATTTTCTCAGGAGCACAGTATCCGTTTTGCAATAGCTGACTGCATCAATTATTCAGTGATAGATGAACCGCACGACATTAGCCCTCGAATCACGTCCATGCGTCTGCGACTCGGTCGAGGTAAGTGTGCCACATCTGTTAGTGTTTATGGTCCAACTATTTATCACATCGATGAAACGAAGGATCATTTCTATGGTCAGCTATTCGCCACAATCCGATTGACACCAGTGAGCGGCCGACTGTTTGTTGGGATGACTAAAACGCACGAATGTGGCGCGACTCAGTAGCCTAACCGGGAGTCCTGGGACCCCACGGTATTGGTTCAGTCAGCGAGAAAAGTGACTGTCTGCTCCACCTGTGTGCTACTTACGAGTCAGCTATCAAAAACACGGTTCCAGCTAGATCCAAACGGTGTTACGGCGTGAACTTACCCACGAAGCTATTATCACTAGTTGGTTGATTACTTGACTGTGCGACAGCACGACACTCATGAAGTGCATATCACGCTAGTGACGAGTGAGGCTGAGTGTAGCACAGGTCATAAGCTGATCAGGACCAATTTGATTATCTATGTTTACAAGCATAACAACAAGAAGTTAAAGTCAAACAAGTGGAGAACTCAAAAACGAGGATTACTTTCAACATACATTTGCTGCTCGTCCGAAAGACACGCTTGTATCCATTACTCCTGAGGACATGTGGCAACAACTGAAGGAAAAGATAATGGCAACAGCCACCGTGACGATCGGTATCGAATGCCAGAAACGCCCGTACTGGTTCAACGACAACAACGCGGCTATTTGAAGTGTGACACGGAAGGAGAGTGAGGCGTTTGCTACCTCCACAATGAACCCGCACAATGAAGATAAGAGAGCAACACCCCGGAGTATTCATTGTCAACTGGTCAAAGGTTTTCGCGGAATTAAGGAAGACTGGTGGTAGAAGCAAGGTGGGAGGGTGCAGGGCTACGCCGATCGCCGGCAGCATAAGCAGTTCTACAGTTCGCTTGAGGCGATTTTCGGTCCATCCATCCAGTCTACCAAAGCACTGGCTGATATGGATACCGACTGTTCGTGCACCAAGCCAGAGGACATCATGAAAGTCCTGCTGCAACAGGCTGTCAAATCTTCACTTGCTTTCACTCCGGATTTGCCACAAATGCAAAGAGCGATTAGACAGCTGCGTAACGGAGAAACTGCAGGCGAGAATGGATTGCCAGGTGGAATAGTGCAGAATGACGAACCAGTGTTGAAACGTACTTTGCTGGTTCACTCTATCAGAGAGCAGTGTCACAAGAGTTCAAGGATGCCTTTATCGTACCTTTGCTTAAAAGCAACTGTAGCAAGCAATTCTTCGACAATGACATTACAGCGTGCTGTTTGCACACCATGAAGGCGAACTACAAGGATTGGCCAGGACTTCCGTGGTCGCGGCGTCAAAGTTTGGATTGGATACCAATGCAGGCGAGACAGTTTTTCTTTTAACCTTCTCCGGGTGGGAGTGCTGTTCACACACGTCCGTCTGAAATTCACACCAACGATGATGGTGTCAACAGCTGCGCTGATTTCTGCTACTTGGGTAGCAATTTGTCGACAGATCCTGTCCACGGACCGTGAGTTACGAGCCCGTGAGGCACAGGCTGGTGCTCTTTTCGGACGTCTTGAATGACATGTATAGAAGAACCACAGTCCCAAGATTAAAACAAAAGCTGCTTGTCTACCACTCAATAGTGCTGTCTCCATTGCTGCAGCGCACTGAAACTTAGATACTATATCAGTTGAATGTGCATCATCTGAGCCGGTTTCATGTGCAATTTCTAAGACGCATCTTGTGTATTCGGTGGTCGGACATAATCCCAAAAACTGAGGTACTTCGGCGAATGGGTATGGATGAGGTGGAAACCATGCTGATGCACAATCAACCTCGTTGACTGGAACACATCTGTAGGAGAGACGACAACTGGATTCCGAGTCAGTCGCTTTAGGGTAAGTGAAACCAGGTAAACAAAACAATGGTGGTCTAAGACGAAGATACCAGAATGCCACCTAAGTGAGTCTTTCATTTTGTATTATCGATTTCAAATGTCAGGTGGCCTTAACGTTGAACCAGGCGCTCTGGCAGAATACCGTCCGGAGGGAGATCCAAATGTTTAATGAGCAGCAATTGCAGGCAAATTGTAGGCAAAGCACCTACTGTTATCATAGGTTGTGGTGACATGACTATGTGGCGTTGCGATGAATGCGACCGCGAATGCCTTGGCCTTCTCGGATTGGTAAACCGTTGATATGCTCATAGTACATCGTCCACAAAGACGACGAATACATTATTCTCAGGTAGATTACATCAGTTATGCCTCCTTTTCGTTTGTATTAACTAACAACTTCCACCTCTTGACAACTCATCTACTCTTCTTCACAGGAACATGGGTCATTTCAGCTCTTCACTCTTCATTTTCTTCCGCTTTTCTGGCTTGTTGTATGATAAATGTTGCATTTCTTTTTTAATCTAACTTTACAGCATTCCCCCCCCTTTTTATTTCCTACGCGGGAAGTAATGAAACATACTTTTTTACTTGACTAGTTTTTGCTTTAACATTTCAGTATTTTTCTTCCCAGTTCAGACCTTGTCATTGGATTCCCTACATTTTGAGAGACAGAGGGATTTCACCTTCGTAACTGTCTATCCACTGACTTATCAGCAATGACCAACTGGACATGTAGGCCTCACTCACAAGCCTCCCAGACTTATTCATTCAGGTTTACATTGGATACGTAGTGTGTGGGTGGGACCACAAGTGTTGCAGCGTAAGCCGTTTGTGGTATGTGTTATGCGCAGGCATATTTTGGCTTCAGCCACCTTGACAGGCTAATCCGAAACGGATACCACCAACCTTGTCTGTGTGTGCATGTCAACTGTTCAGGTGTGGGTGGATGTCATGTACACGGTGAGTTTCTTGCATGACATTACCACCATCCATTTAATGGATCATACCAGACTAGTGACAGTCGGTTTATCAATTTTGTCATACTTACGATCAAGGGGACGTTTGTTAATAGACATTCTTTATGATGGATTAACCAGTTTGAATCGTCAAAGTCAATATATCGTTGTTTGAGTATGGTACGTGCAGCAACTGCTGAAGCAAGTTTCAATTTCCGAGGTTGCTGAACGTTGTTGAGAGTCTACTTACCGCACCTTATATGTGAGTACTTTCACCCGTCAGGCGGTTCTTCTAATGTAAGAGACTTGGCAGTCTTCTCATAATCTCTGCTTCAAATAAATTAACTTGTTATTTACTATAGTGTTAGTTTAAATTGTCACTCTAATGTTGTATTAGTTGAAGATCCGTCTTCAGTTGTCCGACGTATTTTCTCTGTGCCAAATAACAAGAGTTAGCAGCCAAATTCTAAGTTTGTTGTTTTTGATGCAAGCCACCTCATGATTTGGAAGTAACATCTTGTCACAATAACCGTTGGCATTCGTTAGTGACCTGAAGATTTTACACTCGGTCGACAGTTCTTCCTCGGAACTAATTATTAACAAAATGCTGTGAAACTTATTGTATGCAAATCACTTTTTGGTGCACATGGGATATTGTGAGCTCAAGGAAAGGTGCCCATTAGAATTGGTGTCCATCCTGCGATGCTTGTGTCTTCTGTATCATCAGCCTTTTTGTGCATTCTGCAATTTAGAAAACTCATCCTCTGGTCCATTGATTCATGCTTCATGGCGGATTTGATCTGTTGATGAAGAGCATTCTTGTGCTCTATCAACAAATTCTAGGTGGATTAGAAAAGCTGGGCAGCAGTTTGTCTTCTAAGTCTTGCACAAACAAGTTAGCAACAGTGAGAGAGGTAGGCTAGCCCAGTACGTTGCCGTGTGATTGCTGATAGAGCATCCTTTGAATGTAAAGCAGATGACCAGTAAGCAAATCTGCAGCTTCTACAATCTCTTCAAATTATAAGCTAGTCGTTTCAGGTAACATGACGCTGACGTATAACACTTTAGCTTTATCTCAGTGGAATCTTGGCAAACGATAAAATGAGACCAAAGTAGACCGGATATTCATTTGGGTCTAAATTAAGTTTCTTCAGTTTGGTGGCCGGTACTATGAGACTCCGGATAGATGACTTTTCAAGTTGCTTAAGAATATCAGGCTTTAAGATGCGAGATTGCCTCTTATATTGTTTGTGTACTGTAATCTTCCTAAATTAAATCGCTCGAAAAATGCTCGTCAAAACATTGCGGAACCTGTAACCTATTTGGTTCTGAATCGGTATTTTTTAACCGGAGGGGGGGGGGCTATTTAATAAATAATCTCACGGTTTTCACAAATAGACTGCAGCAGACATAAAATAACATTTCATACCTGGTGCATAGGATAGTAAATAGAACTATTTCGTGGAATCGGCGCCAAATTCGATGCAACTTATATTTTATAGGAACTCATCTCTTTAGCTGAACAGAAGCACTTCTCTTGCATCAGTAATGTGAAAACATTTAATCCGGATTGGCTTGAAGCATGAGGACAAAATCACCATGCAATTCTAGAGGAGTATCTTGATTTCTGATGAGTAGTGTAAGATTTTGGTTTTTCATATAACTTGATAAGCACCCACAACTAATCGCAGCTGTCGCGTTCCCATCGACTTTCCAGTCAGCCCCTTCCGAAAAGAAAAACCGAAATCCCCTACTACTCATCAGTAATCAAAATATCGTTTAACAAGTTAGTGATTTCTGTGATTTCATCTTGGGGAGAAGTCCTAGTCGAAGGGTCATCGATTGGAGTTAACAGGAAGGTTACTTTGTCTCTTTTTGAGACGATCGTGCAATTGAAGCATTACTCACAAGCGATTGTGGTTGAACGTTCACAAACGACGATTCAATTTTCCCTAATGTGGTCAACAAGTTCATCTTGGTTTAATTCGACGCGCTGATGACAGACGTTTACTGTAGGCATGAGGTGGGTTTTCACTTTCTGGTGAGAGTAAATTGACCACAAGAGATGTTACTGAAGGCGCTGATTCACATTCAGTCTCTCGAACACTTCCCATTATTACTCATCGCTTTAAATTGGTATGGTATCATTTTTCCGACAAGACGACACCATAATTCTTGCGTCGTCCATCAGGTTGAGCTTAACAACTTAGCACTGACGAACGACTGTCTCACAACCGGCAGGTACGACACATAGTCACTGACGTTCGCACCGTCCGTGTGAACCCACGACGCACGAACTACAATCTGCCACCTATTTATAAGTCGTGGGTTCGCGTCTACGGTGTGCTTAGTGATGATGAGATACAGCTGGCTCGAAACAGATGTTCACCAGTTTGTTTATGGTCACTGGGACCAGCTGTTTGCAACGTGATAGTGCGTTCTACTACAAATTTATTGAAAGCTGAACTAGTGTTGTACAACATGCAACTTCGTTTGTAAGTAGCATAGCGCGTACATTTGGGGACTAACGGGAAGGTCTCAACATCAGGAATATGAGGGACCACAAGCGACTATTTGAACCGTGCGTATACATTATAAGGGGCGAGTCACCAAGTCGGATGATAGTGCGCTGCTTCCCAACGGATGCGCATGCATGCTAGCCATGCCAATTTGTGTTCGCGTTCATTGTTCTGTCTTCACATAACTTGTAATTGATTTCATGTAATGCACACCTTCTCATGTCATGCATCTTCGCTTATCACAACACCTATTACCAGTTACCGCGCAAAAATGTACGGATAACTGGTTCTTCCGTCCAATTTAAAACAACGACATTATGTAGAAAATATCCATAAAAAGAAGTCTGACAGATTCGTTTTGTATCAGAAAAATTACGGCGTTGTTAATGTTGACAGTATGCCGGCAAGGAGCAGTGCAAAATGTGGATAATGGCGACTCCAGAAAATCTGCTTGTTATGAAAGCCCGCAAGTTTTGGATGTGCTACAAACCAATTTTGGAGCTGCACGTAATTTATTCAGTGGAACAGCATTGATTTGCCAGTTTTAGTTTATAACAGTGAAACATCGGTAGCTGTTTCGAACAAGATAAAGGAGAATCGTCAAGCATAGAGACGTTGTAGTATGACCACGATTTCACGGCACTCGTGCAGGAGCTTACTCCATGAATTATACCGCCCGTAAGTGATGAAGGAGGTGCATGCCACAAAAATACACGCGTTCCGAAACATTATTACAGTAAATATAACTATGAACGAAGCGTTATTTACCTCTGCTGCATTGTCAACAATTAATTGCTATCTACGTTAGTTGACCTTGAATTGCTGGCCAACTCCTACACAGATTTAATACTTTAATCTTCTAGGTATGATGGACGAATGAACACGTTGAGTAACGTAATTCATTTTTATTCATAATTGAATGGTTGTCTCGCACTCCGAGTTTCGTATAACTTCCATCACAACATTACATGTCTGAATGTTGTCCAGTTGCCGTTTATTTGAGTTTAAGTTATTACGACACATGGCTCTGAGTGAAAATCGTGCATTGCTATTTTTAAAACACAGGCTGGCATTTTACTGCAGCTGCTGCATAGCGTTACTATTGCCACATGACACCCTATTCACACATTTCATTGTTGTGACTATACCATTCCCTACACTCCTTCTGCTATGCATAACAAATGCGCTGAATTTTGTTCTCTTCATGGATATGTTACATGTGAGAAAACGTTCTGACAGTGAAATGCCTGGGACATTTCTACTTTGGAGAGTGGTCAAGTCAAACTAAACACTTTAGGGGGTCAGAGTCTCGGGTCATTGCAGATGTAATTGAAAAGTGGGATTGTCCTTCAGTTACTATTGGAAAGACGAATGGGTTGACGGCAGATTAAGAACAGAATAATAATGCAGTGGCGTGGATATGCACTACTGACGAGCGCTAATCAGAGCGAAACTCAAGTTTAGTGCTTCTTTTCGAAAGGGGCCGACTGGAAAGTCTATGGGAATGCGACAGCTGCGATCAATTGTGGGTGATGTTCAATCTGTATGAAAACCAAAACCCCCTACTACTCATCAACATATTCCATCGTTTATATGGTCCTCTCTTGAACATTATGAAACATATGTCTCTTCTAGACAATCGACAAACGTTTTTTTGTTGTTCATTGTGGACGCTCGGAAAACTGAGCATCTCATTAAGTAGTTAGTGAGAGTGAATTTGCGACAAAAGTTCGCAAAACATCTCAACTGCAATTCGGTGTGCTTCCTGTCGCAATACCTTTCGTTCTGGTCTCCGCGGGCTTCGTATACAACCTCAGACACCTTCGAATTTCTTTCAGTACGATCGGGTCCTTGCATTTTTTAATCCGCTCACGAAGTTAATGAAGATTTTTGAACAAATTAAATGGGGTTTAGCTGACAGTACTAAGTTTCTAACCTTGTTTTTACATCATGGAAGCCTGAGCTGATAGAGATTCATGCAATCAGTGCGAAGAAGAAGCGTTATCATTTCCGTGTGTTCAGAAGGTGATGAAGTAAACAATCTAACTTTGGCTGATTGATTAAATTCCTCCATCATCAGAAGATGAATGAACTGATCGGAGAAGTTCGTTTTTGTCATACTGATACTGGTGAAAACTCGCTAAATTCCGAAGCAAAAGCAGAAAAGGGCATTTTTAACACTAATCAATCGCAGATGTATTAAATTTACAAAGGTGGTTTTATAGACAGGAAACAGTAGCAAGGTGAAGAAATACAGCTGGTCCGGAAATCTCGGATTTACTTTTGGTCAGTTCAGCTCAGTTTGTAGCCTATTTGTTTTAACGCGCGATACATTCAACCAACTTATCTTACTTTGGTGCTCGTGATAACAAAATTTGATACTAAACCAAAGTGCTGTCCCGATTGGTCACTGCACTAACATGCCAGCTGACTCAAGTTGCGGACAATGATTGGCTGTAGGCTTCCGCGAACCATTGGTTGACCTCGAACCGCTGAGTTCGTCCAATCCAAACCGTTTAAATCTTCCAATTTTTCGTAACACAATCCACTCCCCATTATTGATAGTACTTTCTTGGTTGTGGAGAGTTCCCCGTATTCGATACTACTCGGCTTCCCAAATGCACCCGATTTTTCCCCTTCTTTTTTTCTCCGGTTTCCACTTCATAGGAGTGACAGCCGTAGTCCCACTCCACCTCCTCTTCAATCCGTCGCCGTGCGTTTCCTGGAACGCACTTTATTCATACCTTGTCGTCCACCTGTTCAGCCGGTAGTTCGCGGGCTCCTGTCTAGTGGTATCGTTGTTGATTCATCAAACGTCGCCTCAAATCATCATGCATCTTGATTTTGTTCGATGACTGAGGTTTTGGAAGTTCTCTTATCAATAGATATGTGCCTGTTCTTCTCCCCAACATTCTGTGGGATGATCTGTGGAATAGGGTTTCACTGGAAATATTCCGTTTCTCGAATTGCATCAAATGTGGATCACTTCCAGATAACTGTGCAACCTGCAATTAAATTTTTGCAATTTTGACCGCTACTTGGACCTTGCCAGCTGACTGATTGAAGTACGGAATGTGTGTGCAATGCTCGATTTGATAGCTTTAGGTGAAGTTTTCAAATTCCATGCCAATGAACTGCGGTTCGTTGTATGGGAAGATTTCAAGTAGGCTACATCGCGTAACTTGTGATCGGAGTTTATTAACGACCGCGCCGCAGTTACTAGAGATCAGCCATTCAAGCTCGAAGATAGTGGAACATAAGTCAAGCTCCTAGCTTGACGTCGTTTCTCCCGATAGAGCGCTTGCATTCTCCTTCTGTCATTAGTTCCGATTTAGTCGAATCCCCTACGTTTCCACACCCTTAACGCCTCATGATCTATAAACTTGTGTGACTTCGTAGCTTAGCTTGTACAGCACTTGCGGTGTTTGGGCAAGCTGTTTTTGTGGCTCATTCCAGTTCAACCCCAGCCCAAATTTTACACAACTGCATCTCGTTTAGACTATTAGCTAGTAGATATGTCTACGTGGTTGGTTAGGCAGATTGTCCAACGACAGTAGTAAACCTTGATCTGAGAGAAACTATCCAGATCATCGATCCATCAACGCTAATCCAAAGGTGACCACCATACCAATCCAGCAGATCGTTATATGATTTCGGTAGATATTTGAGGACTGGTCGATTTTCACTTCTTCATGTATCGAATGCGCTATATTCTTTTTGAAGATAACTCCTGCTAGTATCCAAGTTATTTTGACTTCACTTTGTCTAAATCACGTGCTCCATTACTTGAGTTTTGTGCACATTTTATCTCAAACCTGCTGAGTAAGTCATCAGTTCTTAACCGCTCTCGTGTACATCAATTTTCATGACTGGCTTACAAACCGATGAGTTTACATAAGGACAAAACCAGCATGCTGGGATTTGATTTTCTCCACAATTGCAAGGTTGACTATGTCGGCGATTGATGTGCGTTACCTCATTCACAATATACTACACTCAATGACCTTGACATCACATGGTAAGAAAGAATCACGTAGAACAGCTGACGGGTCCGTGTCATTCATACGCGTATGTGGTGAGTCATCAGCCTGACACTCGTAATGAAACATACGTCACAGGATAGTCAAACGATTGGATATTTGGTTAAAATCTTGAGTCATTTTCGAGCTCGATAGTACAATATTGATTAGGGTAATCTAAGTACCACCAAGATACCTCGTTTTCGGGTAGCTCATTGCTATAGCAACTAGATGACCCCAACGTATACCAGGTGCTCCGTTCATGTTCACTGCATACTATATCAAACGCATGGTGACAAGATAAGCTCTATCAGCAGAGTCTCAGACACGAATCAAAGTCCAAGTGACAGGTCAAGTAACCATGTGAAATTTGTCAAGCGGTTACAAACGGGTTGTCGAACTTAAGCCATCAATGCTTTGCAACTTTACCGATTACTTTGAGATATCTGTTCCTTGAACGGGGATTTGGAGAGATATCATGCTCGTTATAAGGGTTGAAACAGTAACCAGCAATGAAGAGGGTTATAAAATTAACTTCGGTTATAGGTTACCCGACAGTCCGCTAACAAATCAACCCATGTACAAGGTGAATAGTGTATAGAGTTTCCAATTTTTATGAGGGTCAACAACGTTTCACCTCTGTCCAGTAGTAAATAGTTGTCACATTTTCAGTATATAAATTGAACAACGTGATCTTGTAACACGATAATAGTCTGAACACGTCGGCCTATCCATTTCGCTTAATCACTTGGATATACCGCGCTGTTTTTAAACGCGACTACTACGTACATCGTCACAATTCCGACTTAATTTCGTCAAATTACGGGTAACTTCACAGTAGTCGGGCTTTTCGCACGCCAGAAGTGTTGTGTTAGTGAAAATTCAGTCTACTAATCACTCCGACACTTCTAATATCAGTAACCTTCCTGTGGTTTATTCATTTCATTTCATTTCTAGTAGCCTGTCGAGGTGTACCAGCATTATAATTAAGCCTATCAGCAACTCATACGAGGTCATTACATGACAACACGTGAAATTTCAACCAGTGGGTCGGTCCCTAGAGATGATTGTCTCAAAAATGTTGGATAATTTCAAATAGCATCCATATAATTCAAATTCTTGTCACTCAGCTTTTGCTACTGAGTACTGAATTCTGATCAAAGTGTGGGTCTTTACAATTTAATATGGTCACACTGACAGTTCACTCTTAGTTCACCAGAATTGAACTGTTGGATTTATGGAAGTTCGTCTGAGAACTTTATCGTTCAGTGTTCGGTACGATGACAAGCGTTGAACTCGCTAAGGTATGTTTGGTTTGTTCATATAACTTCAATTCCAAATTAGCTTTTATCTTACCTTTTGCTGTGTTCAATGAACAGTTGTGATGAATTTTTTTAACATGACTGTATGCACGGAATGTCCGTTCTCTTCTTTGCATAACTGCCACTTCGTACCTAATAAACATTGTTTTGCTTGGAATCACTTGGTGAGAATTTGGCTCGAGCTAGTTCATTACTTGCCATTAGTTTCACTAGTTTGATTACTACACAGATGCACACAATATGCCTTCAACTTACCCCAGCGTTTACGGTTCCACAAATACAATCGGTTACTTATTTGTGGCAAGGTATAAAAACTAGGTTGTCAGTATTGTTCCACGCCTCATAGACGTAACTAATCCCCAAGGATACTGGATTCCCACTGCTTAGATATCCGCAAGCTGCCGTGTGTCCAGTAGTTTGAGGGTGTAAGTAGTGCATCAGGCCGATCCAGTATACTGGTGGCAACACCATTTTTGTAACCTAGAAACCAGAAAAATAAAACTGTATTCTACATGATTTGAGTCAGCTATCCTAAATGCGAGGAAGTCAGTTTCTTTGTTACGCATAATCACTGTAGTTGCTAACAGCCGTAAGAAATCGCAAACCATCCAGATGATACATTCAGGGATTTTTAAGGTGATAACCCCCATACCGAGAAAGGTTGAGAGGTGTTATCAGTCATCCTGAGATAGTTAGGTCATCTACAGTGTTGTTTTGAAGATCCCTCGATAATGTACCTGTATCTTTAAATCTTCCTCGTGAAAAATAAATATTTTGTTTTACTTTCTCAATAAGTTACTTTTATATTACCCTTTATAACATCTTCGTCCACCTTCAAAAACCCACTAATTACTGTTCATAACTAAAAATGTACGCTTCAGGTTTACTGCCATTACTAACGTACCAACCATTCGACCATAAATGATGTTCACAAGACTGGCCCTTCAGTTGATGCCATCCTTGGCCTGTACTACAGGACTTGTGGAACTGAGGCTCAACTTCGTCATTTCTACCTGATCTGATTAAACACATATGAAGCTGTTTGCGATTCTTCCACGCGAAGATGTCTCCAATAAAACGTCACCCTAACTATCCAGCAACCTCTACCTTAGAGCAAGTGATTTCCTCGTAATGAAGTAGTATACGTAGGTGAGGTTCTACTGTCCTGCAATCGTTGAGTCACTATCACCGCGAAATTCACCAGTAAACTACCCGACTCCCATCAGCCTCACATACCTCACTCGCCACAACCAGCTGACATATGATGATGTGGCAGAGCGATAACCCTGTAAGTATGCAATTTCGGTGCATTGGTCCAACAAATATATCAACAACTGAACTTGTTATACTTAAAGCAGTGTATTGTATCCTCTAATCTAAACTTAACCAGAAGTAATATTATGTAGGAACGTGGTACACACAATGAGAATCATATTAATCATACGAATTCTGATAGAGATTCAGAAATATCACCCACTTTTGAAGTCTTACTCGTAAAGCCGGCCAAAATGATGACAGACGTCCCCGTGAGTTTCCTCGAAAGTTTCAGCAGAATTGCCTCTACAGATACAGTGTGCTGTTGCATTTTAAAAAATGAAGGTGCTTCATTTTTCAATAAAAAAAGATCACAATTGACCATTTTTGTAAGAAAACACAAAAAGGAAACGTAGCTGAACATATGCCTTCTACTGACAACTGGAAGACTTCACGATTTTCCACAGCATCCGCCAAGGAAACAATAATCATACTGTTATCATCATTACTGTGTGTATAGTTTTTACGGGTTTGTTCTCTTCTCTCTGGCTCGTTAGTATGTCACCCTGGTTTACTGTTGGATTTCTGAAAAGAAAAGCAGAGAACTGCTTGCATTCATGGATGACGCCATTTCTCGCCCAAAGATCACCACGAATACACACATGGACACAGTACAAGCACATAATAAGGCGTGTTTGGGTTATGAACAACCTCTATATTCCAAGAGGTCGGCACGTTTGAACATTGACTAGATTGGGTGTCTGTCTGTGTACTTGCAGCAATGTCTCAGTGAGCTGTTCCACTATGACCAGGACAAACGTTATACGTCGATGAATAATTATATTGTCTGGGAATTTGTTAGACAGTTCTTAGACTGTTCTTAGACAGTTCCCATCTGAAGTATTGTTTACATAGTGCTGTGACCCTTCCTATGCTGAGTACCACTGGAGCAGCAAGTTAGTCAACTGCACCTTGTTCCGACTTGTTGAACTATTATGTTTCAAGAATTTAGAGAGGTGATAATCTTTCGGGAAAAGGTATTGATTTTCGTTCCGATAAATATAGGTACTAATCCGAACGTTTAAGTGGGAAATGTAACATCAATCGGATTGACACTGGTAAGCGTACACTTGAACTTGCCAACTAGTTGGTGGAAAGTGTTTTTGGAGAAACTACCGATGGCATTTTGCTCGGGATAGTCTTGAATAAGAACCTTCAAGGAATTATTTGACTAATAAATGTAGGAGAATCGTACATTATATTCCTGGGAGCTGGTTACATAACAATAGGGTCAGCAACCTTATCGTTCAAGTTTAGCGTGGTTGAACTGCTGATTTGTCTGTAAACAAATAGTCAACGTCTCGAAATGGGTACAAATTGCTTTTTAATGGCTGACCTAGAGTTCACTACTTAGGTGCCATTGACTCAGGTAAACCAAACACGTTATTTTGAATAACCACTTACACAATAACGTCTACAAATCAGTAGATCAAGCCAGCTACTTGACTCATCATATCTCTGTCGATGTGTCATGCGCACAGATGCACTGATAAAGAAAAGCTCACACGCTGACTCATGGTTGAATAAACACTTATTACAAACTCGCTGCTTTCTGTGTGTCTCACATTCTCGAAATTCAGTGCGAGGTTGGTTGCGTCGGTGCGAATTTCTACCGGTATTATCACACATATGCACACACACACACCTGATTTTATACGTGCAACTAGACTATACGGGTTACATCCAACCGACTACAGAAAGCTAAATGGAACTCACAAGACCCACATACATAGACACGCGAGAAAAAGCATCTAAGCAAATAGGTATTTCATTCAAAAGACCAGTTACTGACCTCTCGTGTCCACCAGTGTGTGTGCATCTGCGTCGTGTAAACACTATGCCGGTAATGTTCATGTTATGATAGAAAGCGTTTCAACTCACGTGTGGTTCGAAGTCCCGGATTGGTTGTGTGTGTATGTGTGTGTGGGTGTGTCTGTGCGTTACATAGATTTATTACAGTAGATGTTAAACTTGCTGCAGACAAAAATACCAAATACTGTTAGTTGTGAAGTGAGATTGAAGCATTTTCAGTGGAACACCTCACGTGTACTAGGTTGGCATTTCAGTCAAGTTCCCTACCATGTGCCTGTTCTCTTTATTGTCGGTAAGTTACTTGTTTGTTCCGTCTGTCGATTTCAAGTAAATCCCAAATCCAGCAAATTACCATGTGAATATGTACAGATTGATTTATCACGCCTAATATTTAACTGACCAACTATAATGTTTAAGTAAAATTTAGAGCTATGATAAGCTATTCAGACAATCAGTACTCACAAATGGGGCCATTAGGAAAAAATAAGAGTTGTCACACACACACACTCACTGCCTAATCAGTCACAAAATATCCCAGTTGCCGGTAACCCATAAGTTCATGTACCACACAGTTATGAAAGTCCACAGTTTCTGTTTAAAAAAAATTGAGGGAAATGAACCCGAGTTCAGTACATATTATTGGTTAAACTAAATAATTCAACCTCAACCCGCGTACCAGTAGAAAACAAACAGGCTCCCTGCAAGTATGATTTGACAATTATCTGTAAAAAGGTTTCTTAGCGCCTGTCGCTACACAGTCTCATTACTTGTAAGTACGTCGTGGACACCTCCGCCAAACGATGAGAGCATTCTCATCATTGAACTCAATGGGGCGCAATTTCTCACAAGTTGTTCTACTATATGCTTTGCGAATCACGTAGTCCTTAGGTCCGGAAACCAGCGCTATCGATCGTAGATAGGTGACTGGGAGCTGTCGTTATTTCTTTACAACTAAAAAATATGCTGTCTTTCCAAAATCTATGATCTTATGCTATCAATTGAGAACAGCGAAACTTTGTAATTGTCGTTGGTATTACTAGCCTTTGACACGAAGGAAACGAACGTCATTCAAGTTGACCTATGGTCAGCTGAAAACTAGCTATGGATGTACTGACCAGGATCGTCATCAGGTTATAGTCATTGCGATCAGTGAGTATCAGCTAGATCTGATTTTCTAGATGATGTTATAATGATGATAGAGCCGGAAATTACATTTCTTGGTGACAGTTAAATATCTAACGTCTGATATCTACAAAACAGACACGCTGGATAATTAAGATATCACTAGGTTACTAGAGGACTAAAGTAAAATGTTTTAGTTATAATGTGTATACTAACCAGGATTTGTGGCCTTTATTACGTCTGAGATAAATAACACACAACTCGCCGATGAGAGGATTTTCTACAGTGTTAGAGAAACATGGACTGAACCTGATCAGATAAGGGGTAACCAGTACACTGACAATAATGTGTTCAGTACTCTCCACAGAAAGAAGCTCCACGAAGAAACACTCTTATCCAAGAAACATGTTTAAGATGTACGAAATATTCATGTACTCGGAGAGTTCTTTGAAAGTCAATCTCCTAGGATCATATATGGAACGTTTTTGACGATCGAAATGGATCGAAATGCACAAAACAGTAAGCAACCTTCTCCGAGTAGCTCTGACTTGTTTACTCCTTGACTCTTGGATGCTTGAAATCCTTTGTAACTAATCAGTATGCATTTTTTGGCAGGCTGGAAGTTGACCTACTATCAATGCCCGAAACTGATCTCAAGCCTGTTTGGGTGGTCTGATAAATCAGCATGACCCAACCTATAGTAATTTTCCTCTTCGGCATCGTCGTGATCGCCTGAGACCGGTGGCATATTAAAAAATGGTAATCATAGGCTTTTAAAAGATCATTCTTCACGTCGTCAAGTCTTAAGCGATGAATTCTGTGTCTTCAGTGATTACCCTTGGTCTTTTGAATGCAGGACTCAAACCCAACTCAAGGTATTTATCTCGAAAGGGATTCGCGTGGGTTTGTGTAATTTTGTTTTTCTCCATGTCTCGGCAGGTAAAGTAGACGATAGTCCAGCAGGTATCAAATGACTGCTGGGAACAGTAAGCAATGCTGCGCAATTATGACGGCATACAAGTGTGAGTGAGGCATTTACGGTTGACCGACCTGGGGCTTCCTTCGTGTTTTCTCTCAGTCAAACAATAAAGAAGATGCAAAAGAGCAAAAGTGATATCTTCTTATATAACCTTAGTGGCTGGTGTTAGTCCCTCTCAAGTTTAGAGGATATTAACAAAAGGCGAAGAAATTGAACACATATAATCAAGTTGCAGACTGGTATAACTTGGACTAGTTCGTTGTTTAATTTCTACCTCTTAATCTGAATCGTTAGCACACATTAGTATTTTCTACGTTGATACGTGAACTTTCATTATGATGTGATAGCTGTTTACTCGTCATAACATGCTACAAGATGAAAACATTAAAGGGGGTAGTTCATTTCATTGGGTTTGAAGTAGGTTACAATACTCTAAAGATGGGAACCCTTTATGAATTATGAGCGTAGTTCCATTTCCCGCAAACTTTTTGCGAAGTACATTTCATTCAGTTCAGTCTGGTTCTATAACATCAAAATACCCTCTATTCCAAGCAGTAACCTCATCAGGCAACAAGTTTCTGCTGTTCAAGGAGTGTTTTTTGTTGGGAAGGTACCCTGATTAAAGCGCAACAATACCGAATGTCATTCTGACAAATTGGAATGCCAAACTTTCAAAATGAATTATAATGATACGAACCGACCATTCTAGATTAATGGGAGTTTGGAAAAAGAATCAATGATTGTAGATTATTTTGATAGTGGCTGAAGCCACGTATATGGTTCTGATTAGTCGCCAGGTATACCATTTACAGATTGAGCTGTAGACTTATGAAATGATGCCTCTCAACATTAGGCGAAATTCACTTTCTAGGTCCATGAAAGATATGGCGCATAAGATGAAGTTCGGCATATCCGCATATAATGACAATGAAGAATAATCACGCTACTGATTGACGATGGTATTTTAATCAATCGTGGCAGGTTCATCACTAGAATATAAGTAGCAGAACAAGTCAGTACTACAGGATATAGCTAGGGAAGAAGAAAATAAGTAAGGTCATAAATTTCACAAGTCCAAGGTGGGGGAACATGTTAAGTAAGCAAGTTGTGGCCTGCCATGTCAGTACTTGGGATTTCATTCGAGAAGGGTGACACTCTTCCAATACTGGACTAAGTAACAAACCCTGGTGTGAATTCTGTTGCAATACAGCCTTCTCGTGCATAAGTGGATCGCGGCGCGCCTTAGTGGAAGATGAATATCGAAATCGATGACCCGTTAAGACAATTTTAAATATCTGTATAGGCCTGCTATTCTGACATTTCTCCCGAACATCCACAAAGTATACTGACAATCTGGCGTGACTGGAGACTCAACTTGTTTCTATTGCTCACCCATGAGTTTGTACACTAAATGTAGTAGATCTAAACACTGTATAAAGTCTGGGTATGAACATGAAGTTAAAATGTGATGAAAATTAAAGGAACTGACTCACGTTAGTTCGTGAAAGTACGTTAGTTTAGAGTTCCACTACATCGAATGAGATATCTAATGGATACGATCTGTCGTGTTGCTCCAAAGAGATTTTAGGTTCACAGCAGAGGGAGTCGTGACGACAGATGAATTCGGAGATGTTCTGAAACAAATGGTTGGCTGCGTTAGCCTTTAACTCTCTAGAAATCCCTACAAAAACGACACGGGAAGCAGAGAAAACGCACGGTTGGCAATCTTGGAGATAAATTTTGTATTACTCATTACTGATTCATTCGATTGACTTGGTTTAAATATCGAGTGTACATGTGAAATTGAGCAAAATGAAAATTGTGAAGAACAATGGACATTATGAGGCACGAAATGCCATACAAAACGTTACACGACTCAACATCAGTCGCTGCTGATTAAAGAGCATATTCATTCCCTGAAGAAGTTGAAAAATCGGAATGATATAATTATCCTCCAACCGAATAGAGACTCTGGAGTGATTGCTACGAATAAAAGTGACTACATTACAAAAATTAATATTGTGCTTGCAGACCATTCAATGTTCCAGCCAGATCCCAAAGCGGACACCAATTATCTAGTGAATAAACAGGTTTGCCATGAACTACAGACACGTCTGATGCATGAATTTATCAGTGAGAAGCAGTACAATTATTTGAAATCCATCGGCTCTAGCACACTACAGTTACACGGCTTGCTTAAAATTCACAAATTCGGTACCTCCATGTAGTCCATCTTGTCAGTGTCTAATTCACTATATCATAAATTAGTCAAATCACTGAAGGAACTGTTAAGTTTAATCAAAAAAGCATTGATGAACTAGAAGGACTTAGTCTCAACAATAAATATTTGTGCTTCTTGGATGTGTAGTCACTTTTTACGAATGTTTCTCTACAAAAGACAGTGGATTTTACCTGTGACTTTACTTCATGTCATCATACACTTTTACTCATACTGGTGGATTCTTTGAAGCACTTAATTTTACTGTGCACCCATAACATAAAATTCTATGTTCACGATAAAGTTTATCGACAAATCGACGATGTTGTCGTGGCTTCAGTAATAGGGTACATTCTGGCAGATCTGTTCATGATTGTGATGATGCAAAAATGTCAGGATCTTTTAAAGATCAATGGTTTTTACAAGATACATTGGTAATATTTTAATGATCGCCTCTGAACCTGACCATGTCAATAAGACTATGCAAATTTTCGTGTTTACGTAAAAACCCAAACATGACCTGTGAGATGCGACGTATGAATTCACTGGCGTTCCTTGATGTACTACTCAGGCGTCTCCCGGATAGTTCAGTTAGACGTTCTGTCTATCACAAACCAACATGGATGAGTCAATATTCTTATTTTTCATGCTTTCAGTCGACGCAAGGGCTCGTGTTAAAATATTGCTTTACAGGGCTATGCGCATTTGCTTACTCAAAGTTCTACATGAGAAACCAGAATTTCTGATAGCAAACACTACGGAAGAACGGTTACCAATTGAATTTTATTCAGCATCATAACAAAAAGACCTTCTTCATTAATGAATGCGAAAGCCGCCTCAAAACAGCCTGTATTTATTGAACAGCCATATAGGGGTAGTGCGCTATTCGAGTAGACCTATCGGAAACTGAATGCGGTAATCAAACGCTATATCCACTATGTTCACAATCTGTGATTAGCTGAGACAAACAACTTTTTCATTTCCATGGATCTCACTAACCACACTCTATTCTGGATCTGCGGTGAGCAGGGTAGGTAACTAAGGGCGTGGTCGTTGACGGATTCATCTCCAAACTGAGTGCTTGGCGTAGATCACGCTAGGTAACGTATAGCTTAACACAGTAACCGAACATCAGCCAATTAAACAGCCGATCCAAACAATAACCCGACAGTGATCATTTATCTCTAGTTTAGCAATCATACATCAGCCTTAGTAAGTCATTTTCAATAGTTACTGTCAACTCAATGCAGTCGTTGTACAAATAAGTCTAAGCGTTTCAGGAATCTGTCCTACTGAACTGAATTACACTCATACTACAAGTTACAAACTGTAGTTTCTCACAAGTTTTCTAGTTGGATTCTATTTATTGTAGATTAACCCAGACCGATTGTTTTAGGCCAGCAAGTCGTGATTTTACAGTGAAATTGTTGCATTTCTATGGAACGCCCGCTTACTAAAGGGAGTTTGTAGCGTGATGACGGCGTAGTAAAACCGGACAGGCATTTCAGAAATCATTGGCTCCTAAGTGTGACAGAACCTGCTCTATGCTTTGAATGTTACTCGTGGTTGATAATAGTTTCACATTCATGTAGACATTCTATGTGACCACTTTCGAAAAGATGTAGTAGACGTGAGTTTTGCACTAGGCAAAGCTTATCAATAATGTATTTTATTGATAGAAGTCGGCAGCATGGAAGTATCAGACACGTGGTCTTGGTTATCGACAAGGACGCTTATTAGCAGAAGGGACTGTGGGTTATTACACGACAAATATTACTCACGTGTGTCTATGTAACTGTCACAGTTTGTAAATCATACACAACGGATTGAAATAACAGTATTACAAAATCTTTCTCTTGTCACGTTACAAAAAGTGCAGTAAATAACATGCTATATATCAGTACAAAACACAAGTCTGCAACAACTACAAGGTCAAATCCATCAGCCACGTGTTTCACAACCGATACATGGCTTGCTGTCAGTACCAATACAGACTTGCTAACAGCCTGATCAATAAATGAAACTAGTTACACAATGCGGAATGTATCCATTCAGTTGAATTACCTACAAGTACGTTTGCTACTTGACTGATTACCTAAAATGAGCAAAATATTTATCTGCTGTGACGCTGACGTAGTACAAGGCAATTGCATAAAAGCATAACATTGACTGACAATCTCACAGAGCATTGAAGCACGCAAGTCAAATTCTAGAAGACAAGTTTAGAAATTCGATGCAAAATGGCTAAACAATAGGGTTTCTCTATTGTGACATTTTGGTGAGGAATGCTCAAAACGGTGACAGTAGACAGAGATGGTGAAATGAATACCGGACGGATTTGTCTACGATGTTGAAACAGAATACTTATGGCTCAACAAAAATTGAATATTGAACCACCTAGGCTATAGTGGACTGGTAGTAATAAGTTGTCCAACGTTGACTGGAACAGTACCCAGAATATATTGAAATGTTCCAAGTCTCATTGAGGATGATCCTCTCACTTAGTCGCAACAATCAGCTAGCACTGAATTTCCTTACATCGGTCATCAGTTACAAGCACCGTAATTTGTCCATAATAATGTACTTTTGATGTATAAATTTATTTACAACTCAGTATGACAGATCAAACTGTGTGTGATCCTACACATTTCGCTCAGATTGCTACTGTGTACTGGCTACGGCCACCTGAGCTGAGCCTGCTTATTGATGTACATTCTCAGTCAATACGAATCGGCTACCGGACGTGTACTTTGCCCATCAAGTCCAACACTATTTGAACCTGATCATTTCTTCTTCTTCTTTCACACTCAAACTGAGTGACATAGACTGCTCTACCCTAACATTTTGCGATCAAAACGCAGAATCACGCGGCCCATCACATTCAAAGTTGGTTGTGCACAACCCTGTATAGTAGAACCGGAATATGCGTTTGACATGCACTCTGACCCCATGAATTCTCCTCATTGTTGTTCGAACCTATTTCAGATATCATATATCGGGGATTGTTATGAAAGAGCTTGCACCCGTTATTTCTTATAGGTGATAATCGTTTTGTTGTGAACTGGCTCTTCCTGCATCTCTTACTTAAGACTGTAGGAAGATAGTCATTACCATACCATGATTCGTGAGATTTCCAGTAGACATTCTTTTAAATGAATTTATCCGAGCGCGACTGTTTCGGGTTTTCGTTCGATGCTGCGTGCGCCTATTGCTGACCATTGAAATGAGACTGGATTCAGCTCCTTTCGACCACGGCTGCGCCAAACTGACCACGAGATATTACAAGTTTGCAAAACAATGGAAATTAGCCTGAATACAGCTCGATCTGTCATATTGAGTTGTAAATAAATTTATACATCAAAAGTACATTATTATGGACAAATCACGGTGCTTGTAACTGCCAAGTGTTTCTGATGACCGATGTAAGGAAATTCAGTGCTAGCTGATTGTTGCGACTAAGTGAGAGGATCATCCTCAATGAGACTTGGAACATTTCAATATATTCTGGGTACTGTTCCAGTCAACGTTGGACAACTTATTACTACCAGTCCACAATAGCCTAGGTGGTTCAATATTCAATTTTTGTTGAGCCATAAGTATTCTGTTTCAACATTGTAGACAAATCCGTCCGGTATTCAATTCACCATCTCTGTCTACTGTCACCGTTTTGAGCATTCCTCACCAAAATGTCACAATAGAGAAATCCTATTGTTTAGCCATTTTGCATCGAATTTCTAAACTTGTCTTTTAGAATTTGACTTGCGTGCTTCAATGCTCTGTGAGATTATCAGTCAATGTTATGCTTTTATGCAATTGCCTTGTACGACATCAATTTCACAACAAATAGCATTCACAGTAAAGCGAACCTTCAATGCACTACTTTGTAGACTGAAGGTATACCGTTATATGCAACTTTTCTGTCAACAGAAACAAGGGTCATGGTTGTGAAATGCAGGTAAGGGGATAAAAGAACGTTTTGTTTAACCCGTTGAAATCACAAACAGATTTTTGAACTGATTAGCTAACCACTCAACGGCTTTCTTGACTACCAATAGGTGTTGTCAATGAGAGTGGTCTACGTGTGCGCAATACTGATGCTATGTTCATAACTTTTGCTTGCAAGTGAATTTGACTTCATTATTGCACAATTGTTTGCCGTAAATACACATTCATTCTTCTGATGGTATACCTCTAAATAAAAGGTGGAACCCTCTCAGCAAGGTACTTCCAGAAAATGTTAAATCAGTAGTGAACGTTCGGGGATTTACATTGTTTTGAAATTGGATACCACCCACATTTGGTCGCAGTCTTCACATTCAGATAAGCTCACTTCGAAATTGTTGATCCGAGTTACCGGTTAGATAGAACAGAGTGGTTCAGTTCATTCTTCTTTCGAAATGATCGGGCAAGGTGGACACTATTCGAACAAGGTTGTGATTGAGCTTTTGGATTTGATTGTTCGGTCATGCCTATTGTGAAGTTGCTGGCGTTGTGTTTAACACGCTGGTATGACAAGCACGAGGGTTAGAGTGTAAACCTCGATCCGGACAAGGATATGCACTGCTGATGAGCTCTCATAAGAATGAAACTCTAGTCTAGTTCGTCCTTTCGAAGTGCTCACCTGAGTGCTAGGACTACGATCAAGTGTGGGTGGTGTTCAATTTTGAAATAAATTTTGAATCACTATTCAAACCATTGCTACTGGCTGAAAGATCAAAATAGAAGAAATGAACAAAGATCTACTGGCGCAAGCACTATCCTCTACCGTCAAAGTTTTAGGGCAGCATTGTAGTTGTTTAAACCTGAGATCAGAACAATACGTTAAATTGTGATTGTGAGGTGAAATCTAAACACTGGCCAAAGGTAGAATAATTTATACGAAGTGAATTATCAACCGGCAGACCAGTGTCAATGACAACTGTGTACGTTGTTCTCAAACGTAGGGGAAAAATATTTTATAAATTGACGGTAATGGAAAAGCTCGTTTTAATTCGATTGAAATTTCATGAAAACTGACCATGCAACCACCAAAGTGTTAAAACCAACAGCAGAAAAGTAGCCAGCGAATGTCACTTTCAGTTGGGCACCATGCTCCTTGGTTTTGCAGTTGTGAACATGAAGCCACGCTGTCTCTTGATCTTAAGCGCCAAATAAGAAACAGGGGTAGGAAATGATCGAACTTTCAGACTGTGCTCAAATTTCAGTCAGGCTCGCACGATCAGCCCTGTAGCTTACGTATAAACTCACTCATTCTAAGTAAGCAACCACAGTTTGCAACAGTTGTGCAATCCATGTTCAACAAAGTCAAAACATGTCTACGTTTTGGTACACTTTTAAGTTTGTTCAGTGGTCGGGCACAACAGACTGTTGGAGGCGTATTGTGTGTGGGGCTGGGAGGGAATTGGACAGACCATACATTGAGTGCTGATAAGACAGCTGTGCGCTTGTGGCAATACGTCGGACAAACGTGAGTGTTCCAATCATCCGTAGAAGTGTTTGACCTTAAGCGATCAGTAGAAAGGGAGACAGGTGATTTCTTACGATAGCAAAATCGAATATGTTTGCCTCCTGTTAGGTTGCGAGTGGGCTTGGTAACTCTTCTACATCATTTTGTCACATTGCAACATCATTCAACTAGCTTGGGGACTCGATCAATGCGTCGAATGCGTGTACCCTTTTGTCGTTTAAAGTTGCATGTTTAGCTGAGCATGTCAGTAACAATCATATGACAACAGTTAGCACACAGGCTGTTCATCTCTCTTTCAGTCTTACACGTAATACACCAACGATTCGACAAATTTGTTGGTGATGCTTATCGTTACTGATCGATGGTGAACGGGCCTAGAAACGCAGACAGGCTTAAACTTTGATGAACATAGGTTTTGTATGCGTTGGAAACGTGTAACCGGATGCGGGAGGAGGCTCTTTCCCCTTACGGGCCATGCCGCTCATGCTAGTCAGTCTGGACGTTGAGAGCAATTGTGGTGACCAATGACTTACATTTTTTACTTGTGTTTCTCACTTGATAATTGAATTCAAGAAGAGCCGTTTTTGGCCTCTTGTATATTTCTGTTAGTCATCCAAATTCTTTCCCTTCGGATGCTTTGAAACGTTTGATTTTCATTTGTGTTTCCCACTCACGACCAATTAGTAAAAAAGCGAGTCAGATAGCTGATTGTAGCCATGGTAGCCTGTCAGGGATCCAGATCATTGGACGTGTCTCAAATGCTCATTCAACCCCACACCAAACTACTGAACATTCAAAGAGGTTCATTTGAACGATAATCGGTATGTACCGTATAGTACACTTAATTATGAAGTATATTTTGAACTTATTGTCTACTAATTTGGAAAGAAGTGGAAGACGGCGTACTACTTAATAGTTGCGTTATTTTGACCTACTTCAAACTGTGTCAAGCCTATGTCTTGAAGCTAATCAGTAGCAGTCGAAAACATTGGCTCCAACAAATGACGTTCATCAGTAATGTAAATCTTTTCGGTGGTTAATTAACACTATTGTTGTCATCTGTATCCGAGTTCAAGCAATGCAAATTGAACCAAACATTATTTTATTTCTTCATTTATCTCATAGTGTCTATGTCGTAACACGTTGGGTCGTGCATGCAAACGGAAGAAACGTGTCGGATATTCCGAGCGCACGTTTGGACGAGCCATTGTGGATC
>JTDE01000748.1:164150-177019 GCA_014338405.1 Paragonimus skrjabini miyazakii
ACGTCGAGCACCCGGACCAGCCTATGTGCCCAGATGAATGAGTTTCCAGGCAATGTCCCAAGCTCCAGTTCAAAAACGGTGTTGGTGCCATTGCTACGTTGAGATCGAATTAGCTCCTATGTACCGCATTTATCTTATAAACAGAAAGCATAGCAGCCAGTAGCATGTTCCTTTTGTGGGGACCTACGTGCAAAGGTTGCGCACACGAGTAGAAGAAACCCAGAAGTGTTCACAGAAACTCGTTTCCATCTACCCACCAGGCTATTATATTTTTCAGGGTCATTTTGCTTTCTTGTTTATACCATTCCGGTTTTTTGTATATTTAATTTTAAGTTTATGTGAAAAATTATACATAAAACATACCGTGTGCCGTTCACTTGAATTGTGAGATTTTTACTGGGTCAAGTTCAGTAACACCCTCATTTACCCACATCTTGTAAACTTGCTTCTCATTTCAAAAGCATATATAATACTGATAGTATGAACCAAAAAACAGATGGTACAAGGGTTGATTTTTCGGGAAACCAACACATGGGTTACGCATCTAAAGATAACTACGACAAAAATACTTATCGGCGTACGGTACTGGTCCCGGAACTTCACGGTTACGACAGATTCCAATACTAGGTTCCTGCGTGTACCGATAAACATTTCACATCATTCTGCGCTGCGATGTTTCTTGTCTTATTTTTCCCCCAGCTACTACAATATCAAAATCCATGCTCTTGCCCCACTACTGGTTAGTAGTGATGTCAGTGGTATAATGTGATCACGCCTGCCCAGTACACTAAGAATCCCATCACCCGTTAAACCTCACCACCAACGTATGCATATTATTATGTGGATTGGGTGTTCAGCTTGAGCCTATATATCTACTTGATGAATAAGCTGAACAGTACCTCATTGATTCCGCAGTGCTCAACCGGAATCGCGTGTGTGTAGCGTTTTACTTACTCGATCATATAGAGCCAATAACTCCACGATCACTATTCCACACGTAATCAAGTATCAAAAACTGCTGGTAAATGGTGTGGTCTAATGTCAGTCGGGGACTTTGAAAATAATTCGTAATCCGGAATACTTAACACCATCCATTTATCCGATATGAAACCAATCGCGGTAACTTAGGAAATCCGGTCGTGGTATCTCACTCCTATTTGCACCTTTAGTGTAACTGATGAGCTACCCACTGGGATTTGCTTATATGATAAACGAGAATACTTTCCTTAAAAATAATTCTATGACATATTACATATTAACCTGGAAAATATTGTCCAACCGTATCAGACAGATGACATGCTATCCTCTGATAAGTAACGTTGACTACAGTACACCATGACGGACACCGATTCATACCATTGATTCAGCTATAAAAAAAATGGCAAGTTTTACACGTAAACTTGGAGAAGGACGGGAGGATATTACAAGAAGCAGTTATGTTTAGCCTCAAATAGTTGACACCATGGTCTCTGTTTTGCGAGATCAAAGAAGAACTAGAAGGTAATGGCAGCTTTATTGCGGTTTACAGCAAGCCGCATCATTGACTGTCCTTGCTTACCAGACCACTCAAACAACGGCAGTATGTATGCCACTGAATTTGGCAGGTCGCTCTCTTTGAGGTCGTTAAGCTAAACTTGTGTGGATAATGTGAATTCCATATTACGATATAAACGGAACTTGAAATGGCTAAGTTATCGATGGTTACCTTTATTCATTTAAGCAGTGCGATCGTTTGCCCACTTTGCACATTTGGTGGGTAATCTGGTGAATAGGTAGCCTTACTTACTGTCCATTTCATTTCGAATAACTAGACAATGGCGTTCCCATTGTCACGAAAAGAGTCAGGGGGTCCCGGTAAAATCATAAGGAGATTAGCTTGACTCTAGGCGTGAGTAGAAGTTCAGCATCTAATACATTTTATCAGTAGACTCCAGTATGCAAACAGATACTGGAAAAGAACGTATAGGAGTTTCGTCCTACAAGATGATGTACTGATCACATTTCCACCTTTCGCCAACTTTTGAAGCAACATCGTATTTACCGCCGACTAACGATTGCCGTTTATCTCAGCTACAGAAGTGAATACAAACAAGTAGATCGATCTACACTTATACAGTCGTTCATAGACACAAGTGTACCGAACAAGTAGGTGAATATACTATCGGCGATTTATTACCATACTTTATCCCGGATCGGAATCTACAACGGATCGGCTGACAGTTTCTGTATCAAGGATGGTATATGTCAAGTTTATTCATCTCAGCCATTTTTGTTTATTTTTCTCATCGACAAAATACTGGTGGTCTATCTGCTATCCTCAGTAGATGAAAGCGTGGACGTCCTAACTGGTAGAAGATTAACTGAACTTGATCAAGCTGAAAATAAGTTGTTGACGTTTGACAATTTTCAAACAGCGTAGACTATTCTAGACGTTATCTCGCTCCACTTAATATCTTGGGATGCGATTTGTCTTAAATGCTGTAACTACGTAGATTTCATGTTAGAAAATGTCGTTGTGGAGGTTACTGACTGATTTATGTATTAGAAGTCAGTACCAGCAGCGACGGACGAGTAGAGAATGAGATAAAAGCGCGTAACTCTAAGGCTAGAGCAGTATTCATTAACCTAGGACCACTCTGGCGATAGAGGGGCACCTCACGGGAGCTTAAGGGTAATTTAGTACGTACGTGCACTAACTCACCGCTTTCCAAGGTATACGCAACGAATACCAGACTCGAAATAAAAATATGAATAGCTGTGGGAAATAGGACGTATGTTATACGATAATTACAATAGAACTCAACCAGTACTAAAGGACACCGGTACGCGAAAGCAGATAGGAAGGCTAAGGATCTGACCGACGAGCGCGCCAACAAGCCGGAAGTGTGTGTCGCCATTGACGCGCATAGGTCGACATGCATGCAAACAAACAAACGCGATGGTATGTAGCAAGCAGACGGTAGACAAAGATCCTTACGGCTCTATGTACGATGTGAACTAAGTCTTTGAGAAGAATATCACACATCGTGCAACAGACACACCGGGGTTACCCCCATGTCATTACAGTAGCGTCCGTAAGGTGGCTATTCAGGCTGTTACTTTATGACTGCAAACCTTGGCAGCCGACTTCAGATGATGTCAACCTTCTTCAAATGTTTGAACATCGAATTCTGCGTTCAGTCCTTTGCATTGGGTAAGCAACGAAGCGAGTACTTGGTAGTGACTGCCAAGTGGGTTCTTTTGTTCAGTCCTTACGTTTACACAAAATTAGATGGTTGGTTCATGTATTAAGGATGCGAACTAGTTGTCTGCCACACAAATCACTTTTTGTCAATGTTGCTACCGGCTGGTGTAAGATGCGAGGTAGACAGATGGTGACGTAGCGTAGAGGAATATAGTCATTCACCAAGGTGTAAGTTGGGTATTAGTCGGGTTCACCTCCCAGGCCCAGCTTTTGGCTACTCACAGGGTCGGTAGCTGGAAGGACTCAGCAAGATGACGGTTAGCTTGGCTCAGTGGCGTGGACGATGCTGGTGTTCAACTGAATTACCTGTGAAGTAGGTGCATTATAATGGCACGGGGTGGTGAAAGCCATGCGGAATTCGGTTACAGCTTGGTTCTTTGTTCGCAAGCTTAGACGCCCCCGTAATGTGTCATGGACTGTTCTAAACGTAGTGTGTGGTTACCTGTTTATCTGTCGACAACCATTTGAGTTAGCCATCTTATCGATCACAGGAACTAATCGTTCAGACGTCTATTGCATACACAGTGCCCACTAACTGGTAGTGAATTGATTGCTCTGTATCTGTCTTACATCGCTGCTGTAATGTGCCGTTTTATCATTCCATCACTATTCTGCTAAATAGCAAACGTAACATGCGTTGTAAGCAGAGTGATGTTGGATGTTTGAGCATAGGTATAGTTATGTAGTAATTCCATTCTCTCCTCTCTTTTTCTTCTGTCTTTATGGTTGTGTCGTTATCAAGTATTAGCAAATAATCGCTGATATACTTCTGTCTTTATAATGGTGATAATTATGAATACAATTTGGGATTTTTAGAAATAGCAGTAAATATGTCGCTAATAAGATAGCTTTTGTTCAATACATATATAGAAAACGGGGATATTTTATGTCAAGTTCGATATTGTTCATTCAAAAAACCCTGAAGTGAGGTCATGGTAACATACAAATAGTCAACAAAGTTCCTGAATCATTATTCCAATGGAACATTTACATTTTGGTTGTTATGACTTAGATACTATTCACATTTTGATCACAGTTCAGCCGACATAGATTACACCTTAGGTGTAGGTCTTACTCTTCGTGATACTAATCAGTAAAGCTTATTTTCTTTCGAATCGGAATTCAAACTAAGAATTTCTGCGTGTATGTTCTAAGTCATGTGAGGGAGTTATCTTTTTCATCGGGATGGTGAAACGGAACTGTAAGCGGAAACCGTATGCAAATTCTTCGTGGGGAACTGAAGTTGAGATATCTTAGGAACTGTACAAAGTGAATCGAAGCCAACTATACAAGAAAAGTGTGAAACTTAACACAGCGATGTGTTACGGAATTGCCGCAATTAGTTGTTCGAATACACCTCAAATCTTCTCTTTTTGTAAGTTTTCTCATCCCAATTTAGCTCTTTCTAATCGCTTATTAGCCCGCAAACATTGCCTGTTGTCTGTATCCGTCGTTTTTGTTTCACCAATCCCTAACGTTTTTAGCTAGATGTCATTCAGTGAGCGAAGACTTCTCCACCGGCCTTGAACTCGATCAACACTTTGACGCTCCGAATTTGGGTATCTGGGCTGCTCCAGTATCCAACCAACTGTTGTCGTCAGTGGGCAAAACCAAGAAAGTTTGTGGAAAGAGGAAGTGAGAATGTTATTACTTGCGTTCATGCTCTGCACTGGGACACCGATGTCCATTAAATAACTAGTGTGAATAAACGTGACAAAACCCCGCCATAGGAGGATGAGCACGACTAACAAACGATCAACAAAGAGGGAAGGGACGACGGGAAAAATGCAGTCACGTGACTGGAACGATAAGAGAACAAACCCCTACAAGGTTTTCGATTAAATAAAGATGCTGTTTTAACAAATCGTTTGCGCAAAAGTGAAACTTATCAGCGCAATAAGACGTTTCTATATTTTCAAAGATGCATAAAATTCTTTTACAATTTATTCACGTCCGCTAGAAATAACATAAATATATCAAATGGAAATGCGCCCCCACTGATATCCAAAGATAAGCACGGATCCAGTAATTTTAGAAACCGACGTGTGAACAACTCACAATGCCTTTTACTCATAATGTCTAACTTTACCATCCAAACTTTCTGTATGCGAAACATTTAGGTCAAAAAACATGGAAACATAAGACAGACAAGACATGAGTCATAATGTGACTCAGATGATAACAGGCCATAGGTCAATACTGCGTTTGATCCGTTAATTACACAGACGTGAAGAGAAGTAAAATAAATCGGAATAGCCTTGAAAACGCTTTAGTCAACTAGTCAATTAATCAATCGGTCAATTAGATAGACAATTATGCTATTCGTGTTTTAAACAGCATGAAGCATCATATTGGATATCCGATTGACACTACTTGAAATGTTTCATGATCAATATTTTTTAGTTGCTTATGTTTGACTCTTCCGTAAGCAACAGGTAATATTGGTTACGTTATTATCTCTAGATATACATTTTAAAATCCCAGGAAACTCACATTTCTATCAGTACTACTTGTTGCCTTCATCAAGGAACCTATTCTTGGAAGTGAGCTGTTTGCTTGCATAGTAAATTTTACCCTGGCTTCTCAATCACGACTGAACTTGTTGAGAAAACACAATCAGGCTTTGACACTGCGCGTTGTACGCTTAAAACTTTCTAATCGACTTCCTTGAAATGAAACCTGTGAAGTCCTGTTTAGCAGGGTCTTTTCTATCTGAACTCGTGTGTTACAGAATCCGATTCTTGGAATCAATTAGTGTGAATGCAGAAAATTATGACATATAAAACGAACCACTGACTGTTATATTGTGTGGGATCATCAGGCCGGAGATGAGAGTATTCCAACACTCTGCGGAATATCCCAAGGCGGAGGAGGTACGTCCAAAAATCCACAGCCAACGGATCGGGGACGGTGTGGGTGACCGGACCAACGGGCGACACATGGCAGGCAAAATAGGACGGACGACCACATCGGAAGCGCGGTTATTCCAACAAACACAGGAATATTTTGACTGGGTCGTGAAATACGGTCAAAGCCCGAAGTAGACAGATGGCGGACAACATGAGCTATCGGACGAGCCATAGCTCAAGGAAATCGGACCAACGGACAAAGAATGGCAGGCGCAAAACCCCCCAATAGACGACGCTGATCATACACCTAAACCAGACGGAAGTACACACGACGTGTGAGCGGAAAACGGGGGTTGTTTTGGACTGGGATTCTGATTCATAAACACTAGCGCGCGTAATATGGTAACTAACGAGTTGGACAATAAAGATTGTGCCTTATTAGAAGTCTTTTGGCCATAATATGGCTTATAGTGAACAACGTACCTGATAATGTATCTACACATTTACCCGGATGTAGGTCCGTACCGAACTTTCAGCCAATGCTGTACATGTGATTTGTTTTCAAAAACATGAGAGACATTCCAGAAGTCTCAGCAAAAAAGAACTTCGTCCCCGTAACCAAACTTGTGGAAAAGACACTAATGATGCCGATCTGGTGACATCTCAGAAGTGGCGGGAACAACTCACAAACACAGGAGTAATCTAAAAAGGAATTGAAACGATATTTTTTTCCAGCTTGCAAACAAAACCAAATGATGGACTGGCGGAAGCTTCGTACGATCCAGACAAATTAGAGCACTGTTAGCCCACTATTGCTAAAACCTTAGTTTAGTTAATAAAACCCGCCTTAAATGGTTATGATGTTTACCTTCATGTTAGTGTGGAAATGTTGTGCTTGAGTGCTTGTTTACGATTACAAATTTATCACGTAACCTCATGTTAAGTCAAATCAAGTCAACAATAAGCGTTATGCGCTTCGAGAGTTTACTATTCGAACATTATCATCAGTATTGTTGGATTTAGGCCATAGAACTAGCAATTCACCGACAATGATGAGGACACTCAAGATCAATGGTAATGAACGGAACTAGTAATCCAATCATGTCGTTAATCTGATACTAAAACGACTATGTTTGAACTGGTAGCTTGGGTGATATAAAATAACCAAATTCTTGTGACAGAATACGAGCGATTGATTGGCTGCTGAAAAAACTGGGAATTCATCGGCAGAAGACCGAATTAAAATGAGGAGCTCCGTGGGAAAAAAATAAAGTCCATTTATTGCATAATAATGATGAAGTCAATAAATTGTCTACGAAACATTCCATGTCACTTACCACAAGTTTAGAACGCTTTAAAATGTAACCTCGAAAGACAATGTGCTAACAGTATTTCCAATCCGGTATGAGGTGGTGCTGGATAGCGAGATACTTATGGGACCAAGCATGCTGAAAGTAGTTGGAACTGGATTGACATGAATATATACCATTACGTGGCATCTAGACACATGAGGGAAGGCGGTCGGATGATGGTCATTAATTAAAAAAACACTTTATATTCCTCACTGGTGATAAATTAAAAAAAACAGGTCCACATATATCGATGAAATAAGTGACAGATTATGGGGCTGTGATCAGCTTCACTGCTCAGACAGACAGTGCAATAAGGCGGATGTAGTATGCACAGTGGGATATATGTTGCCCAACATCACATCACCAACAGGTTTTGGCAAAGGCATGTTATCAGGAGACAGAACAGAAGTCACGTAAAAAAAATGCAAATAATGAGAGTAGTGTTGAACGAGTCACATCCTGTACAGTATTGATGCCGGTATTAACTGTGGACAAGACATGACTGCAAAGTTAGCAGAATTAGTAACGTTGGTGAGATAGACATTTTAACTAACGATCGATGGGTTGATAACCGAATCTCGTAATTGTTGAGCATACAAAGTAGCTTTTATGTTAGTACCTGTACATCAGAAGACAAACACGCAAGCAAACAATAACAGAATGAACTAAAATTTACAAACATCCAGGGCAGAGTTTGAACGACGACTAGCGAATGGATTATCTTTATGTTATTAGGTTGGATCTTAAGGCGTATGTAAATCATAAACAATGTTTTTGATGTTAGAGGTATGTATGGTATTCATAGAGAATTACTCTTTCTTACTTTGGAAAGGTATGTGAAAAGTTAGTCAGAAAATATTGATGCAGTTTGGTGTTTTTTTTTCAAAACGCATTCATCTACGGACACCTTTGGATACAACTAGAATGGACCTGTATTTTTAAGAGCTATTTTTCGTTTTGAATATACACCTCGTAAAGTAAAAATGATGTGAGTAGCTTCATCCATAGCTGGCTATCTGAGAACGAGAGTAAACATTCCGATCGATCTATCCCTCAGAAGCTTAAATCTTGAAAGTTTTCGGATGATCCTAAAGCCAGAATGTTATACTCCTCTGAGAAGAATCAGATGAGGCAGAGTATAAAATTAGGCCTTTGGTGCGCGTGTTTTTGTTAGAGTGAGGGTATCCTGATTTATTGAAGTTTGACACAGTATATCTTACCTCAATATTTTGCAGGGACTATCAAAACAAACATGTGTTGCTGATCAATACTGGGGTTTCTGCAATGTTATTACTGATAAATTTGAAGCCCATAAAACTGTATATAAGAGAAGTATCCTACACAATAACCCCGGCTTGTTGTGTCGACAACACAATACCACAAATGGCGGTCAGTCAATGACATTCACGTTAGCAAGAGACCATGACGGAGCATCATCGCTCACACGTCTTAACAGCCAGATTAGGAGTATTCGTATGACATGGATTTTAACAAATCAGATCTCTAGATGAGTAACTGTAGAAAATTTAACACCATAGGTATCACAGTCAGTGCAATTATTGTTTGGTTCAGAAAACAAAATACGTTCAAGTAAGTTTGTTATTCATATCAGTTAAACAAATTTTAGATCAGTTTTCTGCTTCAGGTATAGCTTTGACTACAGCACTCTATGAATTTCCTATTCACAGATATGTGAAGGTTGCTACCAAACAGTTTTTGTACCTGATAAGCAAGTTTCGTTTGACCTGATAAGATTGCCTTACCAATATCCAATGAGGGATACTCATAAATTAATCCCGCATGGTTCTGGGGGGGGGGCTTGGTTCTTCAGCGATGTTACTTAGTGTAAAACTAGTTTGTATCTCGCGGAAGTATATTGTTTCTGAAGAGTAATGTATTTTTAGGTAACGGATTTATTAGATCTAGCCTGACTTACGTGTGTTCCAGATAAATATGTTAAAACATCTTTCGAGGAAAAAACTTAAGCAATTCTGTAGCTGACGAGAAAATATAAAAATATGCTATCAAGATAGTAATTCACATATATAAAAATAACCCTTTTTGACCAATAAAATCACCCAACGAACAGGTCTAAGACAAACTCGTAAACGTGTAAGAGCCTATTATCGATGATTTGAGGAATATACTTCGGAATATTTGTAGGCTGTTTCTATATTGCGCGCTGTTAACTTAGCGTCATTTGAAAGTGGTAACATAATCTGAAGATACGTATGTAGCTAAATCTATTGACTTGAACAGCCCACCGTTCATATTGTAGCGAAAAGGCATCCAATAAAGCACAATCATTATTGTCCAACTCGCTAGTTACCATACCACACGAGCGCTCGCGATTTTGAATCACAATTCCAGCCCACAACACCCCCTGGTTTCCGATCGCACGTCATGTGCACTTCTACCCGGGGGTTTTCCGTTTGCTATTCCTCGTCCGCTGATCCGATTTCGTTGAGCAATGGCTTGTCCGGTCGCTCGTGTTGTCCTCCGTCTATCCACTGTGGGCTTTGACCGTAATCCACAGCTGTGTTGAGATATTCCTGACAGTGTTGGAATAATCACACCATCAATTTGGTCATTCATTCTATTTCGGCTGCCACGTCTCGCCCGTTGGTCCGATCCGGTCGAGCGATGACTCATCCGGTCGCCCACGCCGTTCTCCATCCGCTCACCGTGGGTTTTTGAACGCACCTCCCCCATGTGTTGGGGTATTCCGCCGAGAGCTGGAATGCTCGTACTTCCTGCCTGACAATCCCCAAAATATGAGAGGCAGTTAAGTAATCAGCATCGAATTTCATGTCGGACATTTTTGACAGGGCGTTTGTTCTCATTTAGTATTTTACATATATCGTCACATTTACTGGATGTGTTTACGCTGCAGTAAATTGTGCTTTAAACGTATGGTGATCAAGATCTTTAAGCATATTTTAAACTACCTCTGGAAACCTCTGGAAACGTGCTACGTTTTGGTTTTGTCCAGTTCACAAACTTTCAACTGATTGTCCATTGCATTAGTGATTATTGCATCTGAATATATGCCCTTCATCAACCAGTAAACAAATCTAAACAGTCATTAAACAGTTCCCCTGTCAGCACTATCTTTAAATACTCCTGTTGTGAAAATAAACGTATTTAGGATGAAAGATCCTTACTCACCGTAAGTTGAGCAACTGATAGATTTTGTGTGTGAGTGAGAAATCAGAGTTTCACTTAGGTTGTTAGTGTAATATCAACGGAAGAATTCATCAAACCACAGCGCAAATGTTAATCCAAATACAGTTTGCCGGTTACTCGACAGTCATAAAACTTAAAACCTCGTCAAATAAAAAGAATTGTTTAATGTTAACTGGAAGAAGATTTATCGAGGATATCACAGTAATTTCAGTCAGGTTTATACTAAAACCTATGAGACCGCCTATATTCTTGAAACCTTATGTTGCGGAAAAACTAGTGTTGGGATATCACATGGGTCCTTCTGAGGTGTGTCCCTAAGTAGGTCTTAAATTTAGGACGGTTTGTTGGAACTAATCCACGATTACTTTCCACAGTCCTTCCCGGAGTTATGCGTCGATCCTGCAGCACAGCTAATTATCTCCTGGATCCTTTAAGCAAGGTGACAAATGGGATGTAACGATGAATTCAAACAATTACGCTCTGAATAAGGCTCTCAGGTATTGTGACTCACAACAGTTCAAAGCGTATCGGCACAAAGGACAGAAGACACGTAAGAAAGAGCTGTAAAACCTGCAGGTGCATTTACAATGTTGTGAGAAAAACCGTCATGTCAAATAGTTATTCCAAACTGCGGCGTAAATGATTGCGCTGCTTCCAACTTTGAAAGTCACACATATCAACTTTACTTGACTGACCAATAAAAACAAACTTCACTTACACTGACTGTTTTTATTACCGACCTTCCAGCACGTCCGTTAAGCCAACAGCAGCTCAACTAGAGGTTACGTCGGCATGCAGACCGTTTGACTCAACCTGTACGGATTGTACTTCTAGCACCTCCGTTCTCAGGTATTCAAGCACAGTTTTACCAGATATGCACAACGGATCAACAGTTACTTTGGTTGATTTAGGCTTAGTGATAAGCACACCAGTGGTTGAAAACCGTTAGCTTATACTTATTTCCCAAGCAGGTGAACCAAGTATCCGCCTCGTGACACAATGGAAAATGTCCACGTGCATAGAAAGCCATAATCTCGATAAACAGACTGAGGACTTTAGGATAGAACGGACGTCGGAGGTTGCATCTGTGCACTTTTCATGAACGCCCACGTCAGTAGGACACTAATGAAATGACAACTCTGTAAATGGATGCAACAGATGGCGGGAGTGAAAAATGCCAATTGGTCGGTAATTGGTACATTCAAACAGACTGACTACACACTCTCTTCCGGACAGAAGCATTAGACTCATGAGTCACTTTTGGTAGACTTAGTCAGTAATGCATATCCTAACCACGACACGAATTAATGGAATAGCAACTTTGACCGCTACATCAGTGACTTAACTTTAGACATAACTGACTAATTACGTTAGTAAAATACGCGCTCCAATCCCAATTCGATAAGAAGGCGTGACAACCAAAATTTGTTAAGACCGAGTCGAAATGCACATTTCATGGGTTCTGTATGTATGAACGTAAGTACGTATATAAGTATGGCAGTGCTGTACGGGAGTGAAACGTGGGCATTTGTACCAACGGAACGTGCACTATCTGAAACGCTTTCATTTGCAATGTCTAGGACGTACCTTGGGTATTGGGTGGTCGGACATGGTCCCAAACACTGAGATACTGCGGCAACCGGACATGAACGGGATGGAAGCCCTGCTGATGTTGAATCAACTTCGGTGGCTAGGTCACATCCGTCGGATAGGCGATGACCATATTACGAAGCAGGTGCTGGATGGTCAACTGAGATCAGGTAAGCGAAATCCTGGTGGTTAAAAGCGGAGATATCAGGATGCTGTGCAGATAAGTCTTTCACGTTGTAAAATTGATTTTAAATGTTGGGGAGACTTAGCGTTGAACAGGACTGCCTGGAGGAATACGATTTGGACGGGCGTCCGCGAGTTCAACGAGCAGTTATTGCGCGGCCGAGAAAGAAAGCTCGCGGTACGCGAGGGAACCTTTGGTGCCGTAGGTCGTGGTGATATGACTATATAGCGTTGCGATGTATGCGACCGCGAATGCGCTGGCCGTCTTAGATTAGTAGGTCACTGGCTTACTCATAGTGCACCGTGGACGAAGAGACGACGAGTACGTTAGGCTCAGGTATGTCATATCGGTATATCCATTCTACTTTTGTTAATTATTGCATCGACCGAGACTGTGGTCGTTGGGCAAACAATCCACTCCTCTTTTCAGAAATTGAGTGTCTGTAGTCTTCTACCCATTCTTTC
>JTDE01000748.1:178300-189073 GCA_014338405.1 Paragonimus skrjabini miyazakii
TGTGTTAGGGTATTCCGCCGAGAGCTGGAATGCTCGCACTTCCTGCCTGGCAATCCCCCACAATATGTACGCTACTGACTTGATGTGAAAAGACCAAAACTTGAGTACAGTGCTTGTTTTCGAAAGCGGCTGGCAATCGGAACTGATTTACCTGTGGGTATGGTTCAAAGCTGAAAAAGATCTATCAACAGGATCCCGTACTACTTATTGATAATCAACATACTGCCCAAAAAATTCAATAAATTCTGTAATCTCAACTTGCAGAGAAGTCTTAATCGTTAGGCCACCAAGTGGAGTTAACATAGCAGTTACTGTGTTTTCAATAGAGGCGACTGGGCATTCAGAACGTTACTCACAATCGACCGCGGTGGAGGGTTTGCATATGACTGTTCGGTCGTGCTTCATGCGAGGTCGACGACACGGATGTCAACAACGTTGATTAATGAAAATGTGGTTGTTGGCCAACTTCCAGTTGTGCTGAGGCCATACATCACTTAAGAACCCCAAAAATGTGGAACTCGTGCCCAGGGCTTTGTTTCAAAAAGGACTGGTTGAAATGTCCCCGAGAAAATCAACGGCTGGGACCAGTAATGAAGAATTTTTATGTTATATTAATCCAAACTCCTTACTGCTAACTATCAGCTCGTGCTGGATTAAATGGCCTTCAGCAAGGAGGTGTAAACCACTTGGTATACGTTTCGTTTACGTATTTTTGCCAGACGTGTATAAAATTAGTTGCCAAAATACACACGACAAACACACATGCGGACGCAGCGAGCTAACAAAAAACCAACAGATATACAGAAAAGAAATCCAGGACCGTGATAGTCCCAGGACAAAAAGGGGTAAGGCTTCCGATAGTAGCGACAGCTCACAGTGTGCTTCAAAAATGCTACCACAGAGACGCAAATGGTAATCAGTATCAGGGTTGCTCATTCCATCTCCAGTTTGCATTAGGTTCGTTTTCAAACAGTAAATATATCAGTTTCGTCATGTGTGTAGACACAAACAAACACATGTTCAGTTGCCAGTACACCTAACCGGTCAATCAAATGCGGTTGAACCGTCATCAAGCCTGGTGCGAGTTGTTAAACTTCGTCAACATATGGTTGGTAGCACTAGAGAGAACCCACAAAACACGCTGCCTAAATCCGTAGCCCAAGGAAACAATAGCTTGACTGTTCCCCACACCACTCGCCTAGTTAAGTGATCGTAGGCTCTTCAATATCGGCAGCAGTATCATAAACAACAATACATTTGGGATTCTCGCCTATGTTTAACTACTAGATAACCATGAAGAAAAAACAAGTCTTAAGCAAAAAGAAATATGAATGGAGGGGGGACTCAACCACTGAATATAGTTACGTAGGCAATGGACAAAATAATCTTCTCTGTGTGTGCATGCACAACTCATGCGAGCACATTAGTCGAGCTTCAATCCCCAAACGAACAGGATATTGAGTACACTGCTATGTGTAAGATGTGTGTGACTTTACAAAGAGGTCGCGATCGTTGAAGCAGTGATTAACATTCATGTCTATCAAGCACCAGAACTGGTCTTTAAATACCGTCCATACGAGCCCCATGAAGTAAAATATTGAGAGTTATAGTCGTCGTTCGGATTCATTCAGCGGGGACGTTTGGCTGAATGCTATCAACCACATCTACACTCTGTTAATCAAAATTCGTACGTCGTAACTAAACAGTGGTTAGTACAGGTGACCTCAAATATACACTTCATTTAGTTACTGTGAATTGTCTTTACCTATCCACACATAAAGTCCATTTCTTAAAAATATCTTTCACAAAGGTAGTCGAATTCTGTTATGTACGATCTTCTTCGCACGAGCAAATCTAACCGCTATACTCGTCCTCATCCTTTCAGTGTTCAGGTCAAGAGGATCAAAAGTCAATATGTTTCTCATGCAGATGTTAAGGCATAATCTACCATAGTATCTTCTATCCAAAATGAAACAACATTATTCTACGCAGTTCTCAGAAATACCTTGTGAAATAGACCATTGTAAGTACTATTCTGGTGAGCAACATTTCGGTGAATCTCCCGTTGAGACTTTTGGTAGTGACTGCAGAGTTCACAAACTATCCAATGATTTGAAATCCGTTTATTAAGTCTCAAATATTTCGGAAAAGCCGCGACACACATAAACACCATCAACATATTTATTGGCGTGGCTTCCTACCACAGCACGGTGAGTGCTCACCAGCGTTTGGACACGCAGTTTCTGTCAATAATTCCAGTATAAACAAAGCCCAGAATTTTTCATAATTAGGACCATTCTAGAAATTTATTGTGTTAGCCAGGCCACCTTCTATCTGCATACGGTGAATATATCCATAACGGTAGTAAATGACGTTGATCTTTCCCTGCATAATTTTTACCGCACTTCCACTGAGCTGTTAACGTGTTTCGTCGCTTCATGCTAACAGTGTCCGTTTTTTACAGTCTCTCGCACAATCACGAAAGTATGCTGAACGAAAAAACTGTACGATCACTCCAATTTCTAGCAATAGCTTCACTGTTAACCAATCAACAACAGTCATTCGCCAAAACTGTCGAGCAGATATTGTTAGAAAAGTGCAAACTGAATTTTGGTTGGAGTTGATATTAAAAAAACAGACCACGAATAAAAATATAAAAGAATAGCGACAACAAAATTGTAGTCAACCCAGATTTCTATGGTGTCTTCAGCCTGGTGTACTGGTCAAACAGTATCTGGTCATGCTAACGTAATCCCTCATGGGAACCAGGTATGTGTCACCATTTGGTCGATATTGCCGTTATCGGGCTACATAACTCGTTTACCATAAAAGCTACTGAATCAAAATTCATTAAGTAGCTTTCTTATGAAATTTGTTCTTTTGTTGCAAAATGGGATGTGTTGTCGAGTTGAAAAGATAAGATAAACATAAAAAATTTTTGCACGTTTACAGCTCGCCTTGAATATCGAAATTGTTTATGATAGAAAAAGCATGGGCTCACAACGACCAATGTCTCCTGACAGAGATATTTGATATATCAAATATAGCTTGATTTACAATTAACTCCGAAGATTTATTTTATCCGTAACCAGACAACCGCCGAAGAAAAACTTGCTATTTTCAGTGTACTCTGCATTGTTCTATTCACTCTCTCAGTTTCTAAGTTATGGATGCACGGCGCTGTTAAACTAAAATTGTGTAGCGTATAATATATTGAAGGTGCCGGGAAACAGCGTTTTTCTGAAAAGGATATGGGCCAAGACAAAAACCTAGAGTGGTGGAGAAAACAGAACAGTCACGAGCCAAAATTCATGCACACGACTAAGTCCACAAAAGCCACTAGACAACACACTGTGTCTTAAGTTGTATGCGTTTTAAGACTCATGTTCCTCACTTTCTATATACTGTTTCTCATAAGTGTATGCTTGCTTTGCGTACGTTTGTGCTTTGGGTTTTAGGACCTTCAACAAACCAGAAGCAAACTACCATGTCACAAACATCTTCCGTCAAACATTATATTTCGGAACTCTTGATATCACTACTTATTCCCTCGAACAGTTATCCCTACTGGACTTAACTATTGAGATTCGTGTACTCGGAATACTTAGCCTTCATAATACTGGATGACTTCGATTACATCGTCAATGGAACCAGCGGGCAACGATGTAAAAGAATTTTCTAGGATCAACAACCTTTTTCAGGGTAGGAGATCCAGACAGCAACAAACAACACGCCAATAACCTACCTTTTACTAATAACTCTTTTGCTTGCCCACCAGTCAGTTATTCTCAAGTCGGTTCCGCGGTGTACAGTTTTAACGCTAGCACTAAATCGGACTCATTCTTAGGATTATCAATTCGTCACTCACAATGCGATAGTACAATCCTTTCGCCGACTGAGAAGACAGATTTGGCTTTTATTATAAGTGAATTGGCTGAATTAGCTGTAAGTAATGAACTAGCTCTGGTAAAATATTAATCTCAACAAACTAGAAGCGGACTAACGAGAACTGCGAGTACAGCTACAATTCCACCTTATTTTTTGTTGCAACCAATTTTTATGGGTGGCAATACGTAAAGCACTTAGTTAGGGAATTTAGAATAGACAGGTATCAGTCATCCCTAATCTTCCTGGTTCTTGAGTCGAGAGGTCTCACCTGTTTGACATGTGTCGAACTAAATGGATTGGAGTTAACATGACAGTCTTGATTTGCTATTGTCCTGTAGTTTCTGTCAACAGACACGTGACCATGAGATGCAGTCGCTTACAAACTGCTGTGTCATAAGTCGTGATCACTACCAATTTACTGCAGACACTAAATACAGATTAACTTCTCCAGCTTCCGTCTTTGCAGACAACATAAATAACTCCTTTTTCGAGGGCATACATACTTTTTGACAGAACTTCATTATCCTCACGTGAATGGTTTAAGCCACTGTCAAATCACATTAGAGAAATTGTTTGTATAAGACGTGATCAACTTATCGGTCTGCTTTCACATATTGTGACCTTGTTATAGTCATTCAAAATGTCTGCTACGTCCCGCAAAACCTAAATATCAACTTGCCCTAGTCTCTGTTGACATTCCAACTTTACTGTGATCTAAGCGCTTGCGCCTGATTTGGGCTACATTATATAACGTTTATTGCGTTCGCTTTTGCTTAATAGATATTCCCCTCATTCTGAAAATGGATGCACTGTTTTTTCACTCTTAAGCCTACCAATCCTTCTGGTTTAAACAGTTACTATGCGGTATATCCTACATCCATTTTAACGAAAATGATAGTCATTTTGGGTGCACCATTCGTTAGACTACTTGAAATGCAACAAGTACCAACTAGCAAGAAGTGTTGACTGCAGAGTTAGTGCTGGAGAGGTGATTTCCCCACTTACGATTCACATGCATGATCCTTTGCTAAGAAATCTTTTAAGAAACTGATTTTATCCCCCCCAGCACACTCAAGGCTTTTGACTGAACCTGCAATCAGACTTTACTGTCTATGTTGCCTCTGTAACTACTTCCTCCCAGACTTTTCATTTGATTCAGTACATTTTTGGATTACAGCCTGCATACACAAATTCACAAACTGTCAGCAAAATACTAATTCTGCTGTTCAATTGGATCTTATTCTTCCGTTTTGTTTCCGTCGTTTATGAATGGCTATTTATCCACGTCTTCCGTTTACATTCGTATCTGATAATGCGATCTTCTACAGTATCACCACCTATCCCAGCAAGTGCTATGCCATTTAATAGCGCCCATTAACCTGCGAATCAGACAACCAACTTCATCACCATTTCATGTGAATGATAGCCTTAGTTTTATTTCGTATATGACCGGCACTACTCACTTGGATTGATCTGTTTCTCTTGGTCTAATCACATTAATCTGTTTACCATCCGAAATTAACCGAATAGTGACTTTGTCTTAACAGCCGGCAAATATTACTCTACCTTAAATCACTGTTGATTTATGTATCTCATTTTCATCCATCATTAGTGTACTCATACTAAACCGAATTTAGATTCTCTAACTATTCAAGCATCTTCGGTGCTGGACTTCACTCTGAATAGTGTTCTAAACAATGGTAGACCCTACAATCTTCCGGAAGTAGGACTCAGATTGCTGGTTCTGCTCAAAACAGACATATCAGCCAATCTGTAAAGCACACCCTGCGATCAGTATGTCTCAGCCGGAATAAAATCGCAAGTGTAATTGAACTAACTCTGATTAGTCAATAAGTACTTGCGATCGAACGTGCCTAATGTGAGGTCACTGGGGCAGTAGCGTTGTGTCCAGAAAGCCAATTGTATCTATGCTCAGGTTATTACATAAGCAGACAGGCTCTGTACAAAATCATATCCTTACAGGCATAAACACTCAGCTAAACACGATGGTTATTTCGGTTTGTATCTGAATGATCTGTGTTCATTTTGCCGGACACTCCTGTCTCCGACTTCCACCAATGGTTTTCTATGCATTCAAGTAGCTTAGTATTCACCGATGTTATGAGCAGTCCATTGTAGTGGTCAACACAACTGCCTCATAAGCGACACCGGGGCTGGGATTTAAACTCAAGCTCGAACGAGAGTCAAATTAAAAGCTAGTTTGTTCCTTCGAAGTTGTTCAATCAAAGCATCCGTATGAACTGAAAAACTACACGATCACATTTGAACAATGTGCAAATCCGAATTTACTGATCCTTAATTGAACGATTTGTGCGTTGAGCGGTCGAATAAAATTTAACGTATTTTAGAAGAGACCTAATCGTGAAAAATCATGCTTCGGCTAGATTTTAACCTGAAACTGGTGTAACTAGGATTTCACATCGTGCGAGTTCATATAAAATTCAACACTCTGCTTTATCGAACCATGAGATAGGCTATTTCCATGCGGTTCATGTAAATGCCCTTGGCATTCGCACCAATCTAGGAGCTTCATTGAACCTCAGATAAACGGGACAACTGTGTCAGAAATGAGCTATTAATTATAAGTTGCACCACCCATCTTTCTCTTCTTAGTTGTACTGAATATCATGTAGCACTTGCCGCATTGGGATTATCAATCAGTTTGCTTACGACAGCACAAACACTTGAACTCCTTGTTCATAAAACTTGTTATGTTCTGGTGTCACCGAATGTCAGGAGGCAAACACTGTCGATCAAAAATAGTCCCTTCATTAGAATGTAATAGGCGATTGTTGCTGGTCTCGCATACTTTTGCCCCACAGTTAGCCCTTCCGAACTCAATCCTGCGTTTACAGAGATATACTCTCTTGAATTCCCAGTGCAACGTTGGATCGCGATCTGGTGGAGATGTGGTGCTAATCTTTCTGGTTGGTTTCGGATTATGCACTCAGTCAAGGCAGTGGTTCTTGCTAACCACAAAAACATGATGGGTGTCAAACAATTGTACCACTGTATCTGTTGAACTTAAAAAGAAGTGAATGAAAAAGAATCGACACTCAATGAAGCAAACGACATGATGGTTATTTAATATAGATCACAATATTAAACAAAAGCTATGTAAGTAACCAATTTGAAGGTCACCTATTGTGATTGTAACGAGGTGAGTTGTGTCGTGTCACTGATAGGGGTGACTGTTCAGTTACACAACAAACTCCTTGTTTTGAATCCTTAGGACGCCTCACGGGCTTTTCCAGCAAACTCCTTAAACAATATTTTATTCAGCTGGTCTTAGTTATGGTTCCATGTGGTTGACTTTGTGGCAATGTGTGTATTCCATGTCACAGGTGCTACCAATTCCCAGCCAAATTCTTGTGCTGTAACGCAGACAGGTATGAAATAACTGTACGATGACCGCAAGTTTATGGATAAGAAGACTGTTATTGAGATGGCCTTCTGAACAGGAAGATCTGAGCAACGCGAGTGACTGATATTTACCATGTTTCGACGAGGTAATTTATTGGTGGACAATCATATTGGGTTATCAGGCTGGACTTGTTAGTGTTGAGTGCGTAAGTTGTTCAGTTCCAATGCGAATACAAGGTCCTAGAAAATTTAGCGCCTTAACAAAACGTTTGCTTCCCACGATCAAACTGGGTTTGTTTGTGAAGTTTAAACAAACCAAAGACCTCAATGTACAAAGTGGACTTCATTATTTTAGTAGGTTCAGTATGGAGCCGTTATAGGAACTTGTAACTAATCGGTTTAGGGAGCAATCTGTGGAAATCCTGAAGCAACACTGAACAATCCTTCGGCAAACTCAAATCCACACTAGGGGGATTTCGTTACTGAGCCGGGCCCTAACCGAGTGGACGAGTAGAATGAGAAAGTTAGAGACAAACAGCAAAACAGTGCGGCGACTGTGCCGAAGGATCTCACGTACACGAAGGTTGTCGAATTAGGTTAGGCACAGCAAATTCTGATCACAGTGTGAAGTAGGGAGAAAATTGCGCAGTTAGATCAACCCAGTTAAACCAAAAGTAGAAGTCCCGTTGAGCCCGATCAGGACTTGCACAACGCTTCATCTTTAACAATGGATAAGACTACTCTCGAAACACCAACGTCTGGACCAAAGTTTTAATTTGGACACAGCAGCAAAAACATAAACACGGATATCATTTCGTATTGTCTCTTCAGTACCAAATAACGGTAGCCAGAAATATCTATATATAACATCAATAGAGTGAGGTGAGACAACCAATCGCGACAGTGTCAGCAGAACGCAGTAACTGCGGATAAGTGTGACGTATTATAATCCTGAATGCCGACTCGAGAGTAAACCGATGATCAGTGTCTGGTGATAGATGAAGCCGGAAGGTTATGATCGTAGTCACATTCTTAAACCATTTCGGCAAATGTTTCTCCATACTAGAGTTTAAGCACCCATAGGATGCTCTCCCTTTACTGCAGGTAACGGTAGCATGCGAGTTCGATCGAGGACTACAATTTTAGCCGCAATTCAAGCCCGCCTAATCGATATGATAAGATGCTTTGTGGTTCGAAGCGAATAAGTGTCACGTATAAATGGTAGTTCAGTGTAGACTCTCTTCTCATCCGCAGAAACTCTGTCTACTGTTATAAGTTGCTGGCCGTCTATTGATAAATCTCAACAGACATCCATTCTCCATCAACTTGGTTGTAACAAATCGAATTTCGTTGGCTAAACATTTTAATGAATAGAGAAGTCTAGCGCGCGCTTAAACAATGATCTAACCGACGTTTATTGTTCAGTGGTACAAAGCTTGTAGGACAAGTTTACTGGCCAGTCCAGGTAGATTTTCGATACGCAAACCTTTTTGTTTACCAATCACCCTTGCGACAAATTAGGATGTATGGAGACGGTAAGTACTGGCTCCTTTCTAGTTCACTGGTGATTGTCAAATTACTGACTAGTGTTAAGCCGTTGTACTAACAGATCGATCGTTTGTGGAGATTGAGTAAATATGAGGATGTCATCCACATGGATTTCCTACAACCGCAATGTCGAAATTTTCTTAGGAATTCGCCTATCATGAAAAAATCAGAAAGCACCCGTCCTGCCAGGTTCCTCATGGCGACTCCGTCCATTACTCGACAAGGTTTATTGTGAAAACTAGAACAGTGCACAATAATAGGAACACTTTCAATAGATCCGTCGGAACGTCTATGTCAGCGCCTAAAGACTCAATCAAACAATAAATAAATTCTGTGGTTTGGTGCAACGGAACATTCATGAACACTGATTGAACATCTACTGGACAAATGACTCCGAAAGCTGGGTTGACCAATTCAGCTTCCAACAGTGTGTGCGTATGTCAGATTTCCGCTCTGATTGCGTAAGAACACGTACAATCTGTTGTGATGGCAAAAGACGCTTGGCCTGCAAATTTGTTTATTGCGCGAACTCTTGTACAGGTTCTGTTAAACATGACACCACAAACACGTACAGTCATTTGAACGGCTGACGCACATTCACATACATTAGGAGGAAGTACGCTGTCATTCACCTGGTGGCACTTCTACCATAGCTCGTATACACTATTCCGATAGTCTCTTCTGGTCCGCGGTCTTCCTGGCGCTGGGGTTTGCCCTTTTGTTCCTGAAGTCGCTTGTGAGTAGTCTATTACTGTAATACTCAGAATTAGGGACTTCGAATAAATCGTACTCGAATTGAAACCTCCCACGCAAGTAATAAGCAGAAGACCTCGCACTGGTTGCAGTAAGCAGTTCATATTCATGAGACAAGAAACCGAATTTATGGATGTACAATAGTATTAAAGAAATCATAATCACTCATTGGCTGATCATATGAACACATACAAAGTGACAAACTGAACGTTAATTGGTGCAATATGCAACAAAGAAATAAGCGAATAACAGACGGCGTAACATTGAGACTGTTCGTCCAATCCTGATGTAGTATCTTTAACGCGACGTTTGGATTGGTCCCTTGTTAGAACTCCTATTGTGTCGGGGTTTGGATAAGCGGTGAATCAGGTGGATTTTCATCATAACTACTCACAACGAAACTGCCTGATACACAATAACATCCACCCAACGAGCTTCGTGGCTGTCAAATGACACAACACAATGTGTTCAACAACTTTGCGATGAAGCTGACGATAACTACATGGTCAACATTTCCACACTCCTGACGAACACCTTCGCATTCGTCTATCTAAACACTTAAGTAGTGAATTGCGAAAGGTGGAGACATGAATTCATAGAAGTTAGTCAACTGAAAAGGCGCGATAAAAACGCACGAGACGCCGCTCGGCAGAACGTTTAATTATTTCGGTTTTTCCATCAATCTAATGAAAATAATCAACCAAGAGAAGTTATCAGGCTCCTATGACGTACAGGCTGCGATTTAATCGACAGTAAATCGATACCAGTCACAAAATGGGGATGTCAATACAATGAAATTCTCCGCTCCCGCTCGATCAAACAAAATGCCTCTTGTGTTCCCACATTTCACAACGATCATCTCCCTATTCCCTACAGTGGCCACGTGTTTAGCCTACACAGCTAGCTCGTAACGAACAACGGCTATTGCCATATGCAATCCCAATGCATATTACATGTAACAGTTAGCCATCCATCATTCATGTTCTGTCGTTTGGTCCATATTATAATTGATGGGTTGATGATTGCTGATTGATTTCATGAGACTCCAGGACGACTCCGACTATGAAATGCCTCTGATACTCTGACAGATCAAAACTTGTGGTACAATCACACAAAAAACAACTGGCCGGCAAGTGAGGCAATCTAGCGTAACGAGCATGAGCTACACCGCAATCTCACGGCACTATATGTCCACAGCAA
>JTDE01000748.1:199087-210939 GCA_014338405.1 Paragonimus skrjabini miyazakii
ATGGTTGTGTGGCAGTTAAGCATCAGTGTGAACCACTGATGTATTGCTGTCTATGATGATGATGATGATTGACGTTGGAAGAGCTGAAGAAGTTTCTCCATGACAGGGACTTTATAACTAGTAGTACCACATATATTGCATAATGCAATTGTCAGAGTGAATGATATCTTATATAAACCAATAGGTTGGTCTCTACGACCCGGAGGATTATAATTCAGTCACTGGGAGCCGATATTAATTGTCACACTGCGATCGGTCAGATCTCTCTATTCTGCAAGGTCATCAAGGTCACACCATGTCAGAAGCCATTTTTCGTGGCCATAAGCCCATATTGGAAATAACTTCTTTCAGTTGTTCATGTCATCTGAGCTCGTTCTGTTGAGATGAAATGCTCGATTTTCCAAACACGAAAGAGGCTGGACTGTTTACATTCAAGCCGGAATATTCTACTATCGCTCTCCCATAAACGTGAGAAGACCGCGTAACCACGCCAGTCAATTTCGCTAGGCGATACACAATGGCGGCACTCCGTCAGTGATCGTGGCTGAGAAAAACCCGCAGAGAATTCGGTCGCCAATCCGACATTGACACTTTGTTAGCCGGACGCATCGATTGATACACAACCCGATATTCTGGATGTGGAAACCCCCAGCTACACCGGAAACGAACGAAAGCACAACCATACACAACCGAGAAATATGGCTACCTTGACAATCAAAATTATATTCGCAACCTTCGCACCTCTCTAACCAGTTGCATTTTGCACGTACATCCAAATTGTTGTCAATGAGTGAGAATGTCACGAGCATGACCATCGTTCTTTTCCATTTACAAGCTATGTTCTTCTGTCAGTTCACCTGCTGCCACACTTTTGTTAGATAGAGAAAACACATTGTGGTTCCACCATCTTCCAGCCTAAGCCATTGATTGTCTGCAATTTGACAACATTCCCGCCGAAAGTAGCTGTTAAGCGCAGCCTACTTATCCTTTCATCAGTAGTCAAAATAACAGCCTGAAAAACCAACAGGATCAAGTCGCTCAAGCCTTGGTCTGAGTTCTGGATCGAGACCTGAGGACAAAAGGGAAGGTTGTTGCATATTCTCCTGCTTTACCAAGAAATACAGAAAGCCGGAGTTAATAGTAAGTAAAAACAGTCTAGGTGTCAGAGATAAATGCTCATGGATCTACAGCAAATTTGCGAACAAAAAAAGCATGAAGAATTGTGCCAAACAGAAAAACTTGGGGACCGAAAAACCTCCTAACCTGCAAAGCTTACTGACAACTTTAAACCTTTTCATAGAAATTCGCGAATTTACCGAAAAACGACGAACGGAGAGATGTCTTTCAGCCATTGTTTAAACTGACGGCACGCAGCATATGTTCCATGTTAGAGTGCGGATATTCAGTCACTTCAAATGAATAATGCACCCCGTAAAAGAGTAGTATATCCTACTGATACAATGTTGATATCACAAGGACGAATACTATATAAAAATGGGATCAACCAAAGCATCCGTAAAACGGACAATCCCACTCAAATAGCATACCCGTAAAGGCCAAAGGAATCATGAAGGCGACGTTACTGATCAAGCCCTTCTATGAGCACTGAATTCTCCGTCCAGGGGGTCTTCACGTTAGGTTTCTAGCAAGTCGCCTAATCAGAATGCAACAGACTTGTCTACGAATCTGATCCTTTGGATTAATCCGTCACCACTGTTGCTGTTCGGATCCTCCGTAACCTTACCTGCACATGTGTCCCTAGACCTTATGAAATGGGTTTCGGTAATCTGACTAAATTCCTGTTGAGAACAGATCGTCAGCCTTTTGGGCTTAGGATTTCCATCGGAGGTTATTCGACCTATCAACCTAGACAACATCATTGTTGTCGAATACATCACTGAGATGTTTGTGCACACCTGGAAAAACTCGCTTTGATGGACACATATAACGACCTCAAGTATGATCGGATGGAACTACACCTCGGCCGACCACTCGAAGCAACAACAGAAAGGGAACAGTTACGAAATGAAGGTGAAAAACCATCAGCCGGAAGGTCTGATGAACATGTGGGAACACGCGGGTAAATGCTTGCGGCATGCCATAGCGTTTCCAAACTTGCACCTACCGAAACTGCTGAACAACGCAGTCAACGTTATTAGGCTGGTCAAGTGGGTTCCAAATAACTCCGAACCAAACTGTGCATTCAGTAGGCAGGGACCGAGTTTGCCGGCTGACCCCTGTTCAAATATTCGGACTAAATATACTCCGAGAACCGCAGTCTCAACTTTGGAAGTGACGTCTGGAAAACGATTAAAAAATCGTTGGCGCTAACAAATAGTTAATCATATTGTGGGTCGACCAGTGTGGTATCCCATCAAGACACATTGCACACCCTTTACATTGTAAACTGCGAATATGCCAAAGGACCGAAACATTGACGGGATCTTTTAGTAAGCAAATGCATACAAACGGGTGATCCCGGCGACCATCAGCGAAGTGGTACACATTTGTTTTAACCTTATCGGGTTTCATCAGTATCACGTGAACCGCGGAGTCGAACTCACAGTCTGTTGTTATCACAGATTGATAGTCAAGGCGCTTGGCAACTCGACCACGGAGTCGCGGTCACCGGAGGTGCAAGTCAATCACATGGCTAGCCGACTTTAGCCCACGAAACAAGGATGTGCGAGAACAACGAAAGTAATCGACATAGATTACCGCTAATTTACGGTCCGGTGGATGAGTGCGTGGACTACCATTCCGTGGTGGTCTAAAGGTCTGAAACTTCTTCACGGGTCGTGAGTACGAGTCCCCGATGCGTGGCGCGGATGAAACCAACATCGAGCCAGCTATCTACCACTCCAGTAACCACCGCAGCAAAATGTTTGCAAAACGTTGCTACAACCTCTACTGCGGTCGTAGCATATGCCAGTTGGTTAGCGAGACAAACGGATGGCTGATTTCGGTCCGCGAGAAAATAGACCACATGGACGTTGAACAGAGCATATGTGAATCGTTCTACTTGATTGCCCGATCATACTTCCACAGAGCGTTTAATTCTCTACGTATCTTTTCCACTTTAAGATGTCTCGATAGCAGTTTGTACGTTCTGATATCATCTCTCTGTAACTCGTTCCCAGCTCAAGATATTCCAAAGGGCCTCCTCAATATTTCCTCACCAACCTCCGGAGCCATCCAGCATAAGCAGTTCACACCAGCGTGGCTGGACAGAGTGGAAATAGGCACAATGTACTAAAGTTCAGATACCAAACGGAGGTCTACAGTAACAGGCATCTTAATCAAGTTAAATCAACGCACGTACCCTGTACGCGCTTGAAACGTGGATGACCGTAACAAAACATGGGCATATGTCCCCTCTGGGTTACATCCCTTCTCTCCGCCATTCCCGCAAGTTCCGGTTACCGTATTCTATTGGGCAGAATCCTTGGTGGTGCAAACCCCTCAGTAGTGACGTGGTTGGTACTATTTCCACGCCATTGTCGTCACAAGGATATTAGACCTGAACGCGATAAGGCGGCTTGCGCGTCGCGATGACCTACTGGATTAAACTGGACGGTGTGACAGCCACATAGACAGCCGCTCATATCAGGCAAGTCGATAGGTAGTTGCTGGGAGGTTGCAGAAATCGGTAATGGTTCTAGTACACTATCACCCGTTCACTGCCTTGAGACACAAAGTTTGGGTGAGAATCTTAATCGTTTTTTTGTCCTAGGTCTCGGCGTTCAAACAGTAGGTCAGCCCATATGCAACAATGGTTATACGAAACGTTACCAATTCAATCCAACTGCGCTACTTATCCCTTTAGTCTGTACTCCGTAAGCGTATAACAATGCTAGAGAAACTCTCTAGAACTGAGATCCAGCTGCGGTGACACAGAACGCGCGCAAGTGATAAGATACATTGAAGCGGAAAGTGCGAACAACTCCCTCGATAGATAAGGCATAGAAGTCTAGGCAAGACCGCGGTCGGTGAGGGCACTGCGAAGTTGAAAAACGAGCCAGCAAGCAGACACAACCATTGGTCACTCTAACTAATTTTAAAGGGTACGCGGAAATAGAATGGAAGCAATTCACCCTTTGTGACTCAAGCTTCACAGGTCAGCACAACGGCAAAGTTAGCAAATGTACAAACAGGCGCGACTCAATAAAATCCACGTCCACGCGCTCTTTTTCAACGAAATCGCCTGAACGTAGACCAGCAAAATCTCACAAGAATGCGATATTAACCAGACGATGCGCTTGCTTCTAGTCACACTTAGTGTTGTCTTATAAAACTAAGAAAAGCATTGGTTTTTATGTGGAAAGGACTATGCACGCCCTGTCTAAAAGGACATGAAGTGCACGCTGCACATCTATGCATGGGGCAGCTAATGAAATACCTATGATGAGCTGAAAGTAAAGTGGGGGAAAAAACGGTTCGTACAAAAGGGCTAATTTGTAAGTGCCACCACAATATCGTAGGCAGAAGTAGACGCCAACAGTTCGGCGCCTAAAAGCTCCACTGATACACACTAAACGGAATTTACAAAAAGAGAAAGGCACAGAGCATTCAAAATATGCACACTAATCATGAAACCTACCCTCTGGTGCTCACCACTACTACGACAACGATGCAAACGCATTGACGATTAAGGATACATACAACGGTCTGTGATCAATATAAGTTCAAAACAAGTAGCGCGACATCTCCTTTTTGTTCCGTGAAAACAAGGTGCATGAGCAGATATATGTATTGAGCGTGGCGAAAACGCTGAAAAGAATGATCATAAAACGCTTCAAATTAGCTATCCACACGTATTTTAATGTGTACATTAGCACCAAACACACGAGACATGTACAGGGCAAGATGGGAATTGGGTTGAACAGACTGAACAAAACACCGTAACTGACAACCTATTCACCAACGAGCTGTTGGGCTATCCAACAAATGGAATAGGTTCATCTTTCAAAGTAGACAACTTTGAAGTACGTTCGTCCAGGTTACGACCGTAGATCGGTAATCAGCCGTTAGAAAACTCAAGCTGGAATAACAAAACTATAAAGAAAGACGGTGAATGATACATCACAATCGACCAGGTATGATAAGGCGATCAAGGCATCTCAAGGCACTGGTTACTCCGCGACAAGGTGGTTGAGGCGCCACTTTAATGTTATTCAGACGCAAGAATGTCCACTATCCGCAGACGAACCAGTTCGTGCACCCGATGATTCGTTTGCACTTGGGAAGCCATGAGAGATGTTTGGAGACGAATGAGGATCCTGAGACTCAAATGAAGGAGACATGCGTTTCTTTCGCAAGGACTCAAGATACTCGTGTCGAGATTGTTCCATCACCATCGCCACTATGGAATCTTCGTCCATACCTCAAAAACAAGACGAGACACGCATCACAAAGTTGTGTATGATGATCACATAATGCAGAGCATGGATTGAATGGTGAAACGTACATTACTAAAAAAAACTCCGCTATTAACTACTTACAGCTGCGAAACAAAATGACGCCCGACAAAAACTGCATTTCCAAAAAAATATTAACGGTAACCTAACGCTTCTGCCAAAAGTTACACTGAAGCTATGGAACAGGAATGAGCGTGCCCACCATCGTGAAGTCACAGAACGGAAGTCGGATGAGGACCATCTCCTGTTCATCAGGCCTCGCTACGAGCCAGTCACACAGTGTTTCGGAGACTCATGAGGAGATCGCCACCAAGTAACTACCGTAGGATGGAAAAAACAGCCCACAATTTCGGAACATCGTGCTTCGAACGAATACAACTCACCACGAAGGTCCGGTGGCAGAGGGTGCAGGTGGGAGGAGGACGGTAAAGGCATAACGGCCGTGGGATCAGGAACTGCAGTGCGTGAAGTAGCTGTAGAGGACGACGCAACATCAATGGGGCTGGTGATGGATGCGGTTGAACGTACAACTGGGGCCAATGCACCAATAGCTAAGTTGCTGCTCGAACTTCCCAGATTGGAACGCACCTTAAAGAATCACAAAACGGTAGTTAGTAGTTGCCCCATGTAGTTAACCAGCTTTTCGTCGCGGGAGCCTCCCTGAAATAGGCTTGATCGGAACAAGTACTAGACTTCCGATCAAATCGACAGTTTGTACATACAGAACAAAGCAAAACACTCTATAAAACCCGAGTGAAGTAAACTGGAACACGAAAGCGGACTTGTGTAAACACATTGCTAGTTACCATGCAATTACCAGTACGATGGGCAGAGCCACATTTTGTAAATCTAGACAAAAGCAGTCAATGAAACCGGATGGTGAACCTGCTGCCATGTGACTCAGTCACCCACTGTCACAATTGTCAACGCGAACTGGAATATGGTGGAAAAGTGTAGTGTAAACATGACGAAATCAGCATCGTGAACATAAGTTGTCGACGGTCACCGCGAATTAAAACGGCTTTGGGAATAACAACCTCACAAGTTGCCAACGTCGTGAACGATTACCATAAGACGGTGGCAGCTTCACCAACATAAACTGTCGGTTTAAAGCTCGAGTTGATGTCACCATATTGACAATGCTTCATCAGCTTATGGTTAAAGAGTGCTAACCCATAATTTTTCAATTCGACATTCATGCAAGAAATGTATCTGACGTAAACGATATTATCAGCAATCGGCCCAACAACCAAAACAACAACTGGTAGTCATGACGGTAGCATCGGGACTCGCAAACATTTAAATATAGACAAAAAGCAAGTGGTGGAATAAGAAAGATTCGGATAGGTTTTGCAAGCTACCGCATACTTAATAATCATCACCATAAACAGCAATACATCAGCGGTTCCCACTGATGCTTAACTGCCACACAACCATGAAGAAAAAAGAAGGCCCTGTGCAGGAAGAAGAGACCGACCAACTATAAATAGCCACGTCTACATTCAAACATTCAGCATCAAAGTGCCTACAACCTGCAAACACAACCGTGCTACGAGTGAAAGTAAGGCGTCACCAGAAACATTTAATCAGCTTTAAGATTATCTCGCACGGAAGCGAACAATACATGGGATCATTTTGAAGTATAGGAAGAAGAGACCTGCAACAAGGGAACCACTGATTTCCGGTCGAGGCGGTGCACCAACAACGTATTGGCATTTGAACCATAGTCAGAAAACTGGAAACAATATACTGAGCAGTGCTCCTTCCAAAATTGTCATGGCTTGAGCAAATACCATGATCCATTCGGTTTCAACGTGGTCCAATATGCGCGTAGTGCTGAATATCCACTCGTCCGGAGTAAATTAAATTCCGTCACTGTGACAAGCGACATATTATCGTTATTGAAGCCAGCCATTATGTGTACCATTTTTAACTACTGAGTTAATTGTCAAGCTACTCCTGTCTGGTAGGTCTCATTGCCGCATATGCATTAACATGAACAAGGGAAAGGAATTACGGATAGTTGCTTAGTTAGGTGACTCTGAGAACGTAAGAACCATATGTGGTATTCCGGAAGTTTCTTCAAAATAACCCCGGTGCATCAAAACGCGAGGACAAATCAACTTACAGGTAACTGAAGCTGCTTCAAATAATCCAAATACGATTCTCTGACAGCCTGCGCCTCCATACATCGCTCCATCTCTGACTGTTCGGTTTCAGCCATTTTGTCACGCAACATAGCTTCTTCGATTTGCGAAGCTTCAGATTCACAAACTGCACGGGCAATAAGGTCAGGTTCTGCTAGCTTTAGACAAGAAATCAGATAAATCATACGACTCACATTAGGTTGATAATCCGGCATTCCCAAGCCATGACCAAAAGAAGGCTTGAATGGATCAACAACAGAATTGTAGTGTACTCGACCGTGATAGCTGAGGCGTATGGGAAATTCTTTTGAGTATTCTGCATGGAAGACGTTGATAGGTTCTACGGAATCATGGTATATCTCGACTGGTCTATTGTACAATTCTGCAATCGCTTGTATTTCAATGTGATTTCCATAACAAGTAGCACTTCTCTTGCGGTCGATGTAATGGTCAAATTCTTCCGTTACATACGGTGAAAAATGCTCTCTATTTTGAAGCTAAAACAGTCATTAACAATAACACAAAGCTCAATACCATGTAATCAACAACCTGTTTTCGAACAACATCATGTTTTTCTTCATCGCCGAAAATTTGATGTGCTGAAAGATAGAGAAAAGCCAACACAACATACAAACACTCCGGAAAAGACAAGCACCATCAGCCTGAACAATCACTATTTTCCAACCCTTTTTCTCCATTAGAAGTTTTTCCAGATTAGTTTCGTCGGTCTAAAGTTAAATTAATGATTAAAAATGCACTTTCCCTCACTTGTGGTGTTAGTGCTCGGTATGGATGTGCGTTAGGATTGTATTCATCTTCACTGTTGTTTCCATTTTCCTTATCAACCTTAGGGGAGGTGGCGGATGGAATCGGGATAGGTTCTCGGACGTTGCTCCGACATTCAAAAGGAGACACGGGATAATCAGACTGTGCTCCCGATGGGCGTTGTTGAGGCCGTGGAAATGAAGGGGCACCCTGATAGCCCGGACTCTCTACAGTGGTTAAAGCAATTAAAACGCGAAACAACGGAAATACCGCTAGCTTTCAGCAAAGAACTTTCATGTGAGTGACCAGTGCGTACGCGTGCACGATGTACAGTGCCCTCCTTTCGGTCGTCCACGAACGCATATGGTTTGTAACCGTGGGAATGACGGCCAGTTGTAGATGAAGGTCCGGCTGCGTCCCACTCGCAGGCACGGTCAGTTTTAGTTCTTTCTTTTCTATTCTTAATAGTCATTGTCCCTTTTTTATATTCAGAATAAATGGAAAGCTTTCCGATAATGTCGTCCACAAGAGTATCTAGGTGAGTGTCCGACAGGTCCGAACCGCACGACGTATCGGAACCACTGTCAGAGGAAAACCCGCCCTCGCCCTCGGTCACCATTACCTCGCAGCGCCATTTTGAGCTTAATTTTATTGTACATTGTAGAATTGCTCACATAAGTTTAGAAAATACCTCTCAACAAATACCAAATCGTCACTGAAGAGGTTTCAGTGAAATAATTATTCATCAATTCGGAAGCGGTAATTTAAATTTCCCATCCCGTAGGTTCAAGATCACGCTGCATATGATGACGTGGCTGTTGCCAATTGGGGTATTCAGAACATGTGCACCGAAATAGCACTCAGAATAGCGACTGTCCCAAATGAGAAAGGGAGTTACGAACTTTTCGTGTTCCGCTTTTTGATTTCAAAGCCCGTCTTGATCATCAAGGTAGTCGATGTGGACCAGAAAAAATCAAAAATCAAAAATCACCACAAACCTCCGACGATTGTCTAAATATGTTGTGTTTAGTTTACGCTTTCTTCAGATTACTAGTACGAGGGATTTCAATAGCTACAGACGAGAGGCTGCAGTGACCAGCGCTCGTGTGGCTTCTCTAAGGACCCCGGCTGCAACCGTGTTTTCCCGCTTGTCTGTTTTGTATGCATGATTCTGTGTACGCATACTATAGGAGGCCCGATACGAAATCAGTGCCACTTTTTTCAGTCGTGCAACCAATCGCACGCAGCGAATACTTGCCTTTTTCTTAACGACTCATCTATTATTCTTTTCTTCAAAGTCGTTTAATCCGAACCTTTTCGAGCGTTGTTTAACGCACTTGAAAGTTCCACGCACCTCTCGTTCGGCGCGCTCTTCAGTGCCATTGAGTGGGCTGTGGCCCATTTCGCGCTTCTCTTCTTCCCCTTGGTTGCTGCCGTTGGTCCCAGACCAAGCTAGTGCTAACTACTTATCATATTTACAAACATTGCTGGGAATATACTGTTTGTTTCCAAACCCCACTACGTCCTCTAGTTCGATGTCTGTTTGGACTATGTTTCGATTTCTGTTCAGGAAAGGCGTTTAAAATTATTAGTGGACGAGGGTTTAGAGCGTACCCATCTGTCCACTGCAAGGCAGGTAGTGTGATGGATCTGAACACTATATAAAGCTTGAGTAAGAACGAAAAGCCAAAATGTGATAGAACCGGAAGGAACTGACTCACAACAGTTCCTGAAAGTGCGTTGGTTCAGAGTTCCGCCAACACAAACTAAACCAACCACTCGTACCCAATTTACCCCAGAACCCTATTTTTCGTTACCTCGATGGCATATATTTTGAAGGCTTGTCTTTTGATGTTATGAGCGGTATTTCTGTGAATTTTTGGGTCACGTTCGTTCGACTTCCTTGTTACACCGCTATACGGCCTCGGACTCAAGAGCAAGGCGGAGAGTAGTTGGTGAAAGGAGAACTGTTTCAATCCACGAACACAGTGTAGACAACGGCGTGGTAGTAAAACGCATGATGCTTCAGTTGCCACCCGTAGTGTCAACGCTGCTGGTCTGCAGACGACGATGTTTAAGGCTTTAGAAGTTTGGTATCAGGTCATAGGTTTCCAATTTGTGCCGAGCAGATACCACAACCATCTGGAACCACTGTGACTACGTGAGACCATGAGGGAGGAATGTGTGTAGGGACACGAGATAGATACGCTGTCAGTGTGGAAACACCCATAAATAATGGGGTGATACCATCAGACCGCCCTGCGCTGTCGACCCGGAAAACTTACGGTTCCCCACTGCGAACATTACATTGGAAAGCTTGGACAAATTCATCTGTGGTACGTTACTTACGACAGCATAAGTATGTTCAATGGGTCACCCAATCAAAGAAGGTGTAACCAAAAATACCGGATGTCAGTCGGATGTACCCTCACAATCACTCAGGGTTGTAGAGCCGAGCGAATCGAAGCCAGCTAGTTACGAACAACGCGACGAGTAAACGAGGAGTATATGATCGACCCGCGAGGTCAAAGTGAGAGCAAACGAATTACACGAAGAAACAGTAACAGAGCGGACTAACAGGCGAGCATGTAACAGGATCGTACGTTCGAGTGCGCGGGGTAATTGTCGGTATCCAAATGCGTTCAAGCAAACGTTTAAGCACAGATAACAGTTGGAAACAAAAAGAGTACAAATGGCATGAATGCTAGCCGTAGAACGTGAAGTCCCGAGCTGTCGTGTTCGGGAAAATTATTTTCCTGGAATAAATCGTCTTAGTAGCTTGGTAGCTGATGCAGAAATTGAAATCGTCGAAATCTGCGTCATGGCCTCATATCTTTTTATTTTAACTGACCATTAATTAAAAACCACCTTCTCGTAATTGTTTTTCGAAAACTGGTATGTCTGCCGTTGTTGTGGTCGGCTTCTTGTATAAATACTATCACAAGAATGCCGGGGTTATTTTTAATGTATTTTTCAACTTTTGCCGTTTGTTTTTTATCACACTTCCAGTTGTTTATTTTCTGTTTGTAGGAAATGGATTATATTGCTATTTTCAAGGCGATGTTTGAGGATCGCGAAGTTCGCACCTTCTCACACATGGACGAGGTGGGCGTTATTTATGCTCGTGGGACGAACCGTGGGTCGAAAACTGCCTTGAAGTACGACATGGTAAAGTGATATGGATTCCTGATAACCGTTCAGGTTTATTATCGCTGTACGAAGTACAAAAGGCGTAGGAGTGTATGCAGGGGTGTGCGATGTGTCTAGTGGGTTAATTATTGTTAGTTTTAACGAACCAGTTCTTGTGACACACGTTTCAGATCACGATTTTATGTGGTCCGACGAGATGCGTGTCTGGTTGTGAGCTTTTTCGAGTAGGAGCACAACCACCCCCTCAATCGTCTGCTATATGAATCCCATCCTAAGAATCATGGACTAACCGTCGATGAATTGAACGAGAACATGAGTCTGTTCTAGTACAATACACCAACTGCCGACATTAAGCAGTATGTAGCGGATGTTT
>JTDE01000749.1:0-41438 GCA_014338405.1 Paragonimus skrjabini miyazakii
TTCAATCTAAAGCTCAGTATGTATTAGTCGGAACATGAATTTTCCTTTCTAATTTGTAGGGTGCTCCCCCGTACCAACAATACATACAGGGAGTGAAATGGATCTAAACATCTTCCTCAACTGTTTATCACAAGCCATCAACTTGATGCAAATTCAGTCTGTTTGTTTGTTCACTACCACTGATTTCCGCACAAAGCCACTAGCTTTGTTGTTTACTGAGCTGCTGAAGTGTGTGTCATCGTGTTTCAGGCGTCCCCACCCTTATAAGGCTCATGTTCGCCTTCCTTGGGAACAGCTCTGACATTTGATCACCTTTACGACTGGCCTAGTTTTAATTACAAAATGGACAGTGTAAGACGATTAGAAATGTGCTACATGTTGTTTCAGCAGTCTGCGCGACTTGTGTGTACAGGAACTGCGAATCTGCGCCTATCTTGGGGCAGTTTTAAAACCTCGTTAACGTGACGACAGCCACATGATTCACCCTTCAAATAATTTATGGCTAACTGTGGCAGTTACAATTTTGATCAAATGAGAGGCTGTAAACGTGACAGACTAGTGGTGATCAGTGTGTGTGTAGATGCTCGTTTTTGGCCGTGGACTGCTTCAGGCTCCATCGCAAGTGACATAAAGCAGAAATATCAACATTCTATGGAGGCAACGCGGTTGGTTAAAGATTCTGTTGGCTAGATATAGCAGCCGCCCTTACGATGATTCCTCACTTAGAATAGAGAATTAAAAACAACACCTTAAAAGCCCAAAATACTAAATGGTTTACCGGTGCATACCGTTTTAACGTGATTCCCAAACAGAACGCTGTAAGAAAGGGAACAAATTCTAAGTATACTACGTCGATGTGTATGATGCTTCAAAAGTTATTGTTGTTGATAAAACGCTTCTGACGCTATCAGTTAGGATAATTGGACATCACGATCAAAAATCAGTCATCTTGAAGAAAACACAATAAAACAATCTTTTACTTGATCACAGCAATCCGTATTGAATTCATTCTACATCATTTCCATGTTTGAAAAAAATGACCTTAGCTTGACGTGTCTCAGTGTTATATGAGAAATCCTAGAATATCCACATATACTCTATGGGAGTAATCTGCTGTGGTTCAATAAAACTCTCATCTTCGTGCACACATGAGAATTTGTGAAACTAAGTTAAAATGTCCACAGTAATCAGTTCACTGGGGCCCACGATTTTATCCGTGGTAGATCGAACATAGCTTGACTCATCAGGAGACAAAGTTGGGTCGATCACTAAACACAGGGTTACTGGTCGGCAATCTTCTGATATGACGGTGAACTTATGATTCGGATTAGTTATTTGTAAATTTCGTGGTATGGTTGGTTCAGAACGATATCCGACCAATCACATAAAGAATACTAGTGCGTCCGGCGACCGAAAGTAACAGACTTGCAATTTGAGACTAATGAACACAGTGGAAGAAGGTTGAAGGAATCAGCAAACGTGCATGTCTTGAAGTTTCACTAGATTACATGTTACCTGTATTTGTTTTGAAGGGGGAACAAAACTCACTGACTTCAAACCATTTGGAAAGCATAAAAATAACTTACGTAAGTGACGACAGAGGGAAGTGAAAAACCGAAGTGAATAAACCCATTACACTGTAACTTGACGAACAGTATTGTTGGAATGATTTTAGTATATTCTAGATTTTACCCGTGAATCTTACGAACATAACAATTACCAACAAAGCATGATTATTCCAAGGCGGTTGCAACATTATCACTTTTCAGACACTTGTTCAAATCAACCAGTAATCCAAAGTGGTTGGTCATCTGAAACATCCTTTGTTTCAACAATGTCGGAGACTGGGGACTCTCTCAGTTCACAGCTATCCATAGACAAACTGGATGACAGTTCAGGTGCTGTAGTTGGATGTGATGGTTTGTTCGTGTTTTTATCGTTTAGGGAATAAGAAGTTGGTGCACTAGTGGAGAATACAGGCATGTCGGACAACGTTGTTGGAGATAGTGCTGCAGGAAGTGAACTGGAGTCACAGGATTCACAGTTCTCGTTCGGCTTAAAAAAAGAGTTGTGTTGTTGTGCATTGTCAATGATTTTGATTCCACAGATTGGACTGGCTTCCTCCTTACTGGCTGCAGCACGTGTTTTAGAGGCTTGCTTTAGTTGTGGAGAAGGTGGTTCTGGTTCTTCAGCGCATAACAAATTAGGGCTTTCTTCCACCATAAATGCAGGTTCATTCACTGGCTGTCCTCTGGATTTCGCGCTATGATGTCCGTTAGCAATTTTTCTCTTTCGTCTAGCTTCTAGCGATTTTGGTGATTTTGCTGTAAGAAAGGGTGGTACAGGTTTCCGCTCTGAATTTCGTTCCTCTCTTAAAATCAACGGGACTTGAGATGGGTCCTTGAAGTGAGTTTGTCGTTGCTCTTGTTTCATGCGTTGTTCCATACGTTGTCGTCGAAAAAACCCACAGCAGTAGCAACATGTTCCCAGAATCATGAGTAACAAAGACCCAATCACCACTCCAACAATTATAGGCCATAAAGGCACCTTGTGACCCGGTTCCGGTTGAACGCCGCGGAAAAAGATGGATTGTTTTATTTCGAATAAAGGTGGGCTTTTGGGATATTCAAAATCTACAATCTTCGGTACTTCCGGATATTCGGTTTGTATCGTGTTGTAAGCTGCTATAATAGGTGGCATATCACCCCAATGCTCAAGTCGAAGTTGGCTTGACAGTTGTACGTCGGACATATGCAAATGAAAGAAACTTTCCGCCCACAACCACCCACTCCAATGCAACCTGACAGTGTCATACTTATCTAAACGATGTAGCCCACAACGTACAGAAAGGCACTGCATTTTTCTTTTATGATCTATATCAAGAGATCCTGTGACTGCATCATTTTCTCCGTCAGAATGAAGAGGCACTGGGCACCGGAGTTGGATACGACCCCTGGTAGCTCTTTTGAATGATGTGCCTGATAGAGGTTCTGAACTCCCAGGTTCTGCTGACATTGGTAGTTGAGAATCATCGATCCCGTCTACACGAGATATCACAATGTCCACGTTACCTCTCCTTTTCTGACGAGTGAGCTTCTGGCCAGTTTCGATATACTTCCAACGTCCTGTAAATAAGTTGACAAGAAAATGCAGATTTTCGATTCGGCACTAGTGATTGTGTGAATTAGACAGACGAGTGTCCAAAAAATGATGACAACAGCATTACCACATTTAGGTTAAGAGGACAATATGATTTCAATTAGCGTATTTCAGAACAAAATATTATAAATACAACTTAGATCTTTTACTTTGATCGCGGAAGGTCGTTAGGGTGAAATCCATCAATCAATCACTACAAAGTACAGAAAGGCGCATGCGAAAAAATGATCTCTCTACGGATTTGATTAGTAGGTGTGTTGCTTATGGGTAAACGTTATAGTAGGCGACAATAAACATCAAATGGGAGATATTCCACTATGGAACGTCTGGGTTTCGACAGGATTCAGGCCGGTAACAGCAGCATGTCTAAACGCGACAAGCACTGTACCGTCTGAGCTACGGAGCCACATCGAAGACAGAGATTTCACATTTAAACCCGGTCAACCACCAGTCCCATTATCTCATATAGGATCCACCAAATGGTCAATAGGATCAACTTTTCCGACAAGATTCTTCAAACAGTTCACACTGGACATTACCAGTGCCACAGTTTGATGAATGATCGAATGCAAATATGGAATCTCTGAGCCCTAATCTTGGCCCTGTAGCTCAGCTGATATGGCACTCACGGTGTTTTGGCCGATGCTCAGAGTTCTCAAAATTGAGTGTCTTCTATTTCAAATAATCTGCCAAGCTACTTAATGGTAACACTTGTGTGACACTCGGTACAAACCTCTATCCTACTAAATACTTTATGTCTTTTTTTTAATAGACCGGTAACTTAAATTAGTTTTCGCTGAAGGATCTGCTCATCCTTTAAAGTGCAGAATAATTATTCTACAGGCAGTTTACTGCTCATTACAGTTGTTGTGTATTGTGTTAGTGGTTAGGAATTCTCCTAACCATAGTTAGTTAACGGTTGGAGGTCATTTCACTGGAGCTGCTTCTTCGTCCCAGTTCTACGTGGAGATCACCATGGTCTGGCGATATTTATTGCTTAAGCGTAGATGGTTAATGTTTCCGCGTTCGAGTATCGTGAACTACTGGTCCAACCTGTGTCCATAACCCATCAATTCAATATTCCACTTGATCCGACATGCACCAACCACTGATTCGTGTAACACTAACCCAACAATTGTGGGTGTTGAGTTTTCCTCCTGTCTGACCGATTATCTTATAATCGATCTCTCATCATGCTAGTTAAAATCGTCAGTGTAGCCATGTGTGATTTCAGTTGGAGTTACTCTATCGATTTTACCTAACCTGTTGTTGACGTGTTTGCAAACAAGCAGGAAAGTAAGCCACTGTCAACGGTTATCATATCCCGAACTACAAACAATTTAAAACATTGTTAATTAATTTATTTTGTTCTACAGGCATACTAATCTGTATGAATGACCTCACGATTTCAAAGGTAGCAGTATACCCAAATGTCGTACAGAGGCTCAGTAGAGTTCGGACAGCAAATAATAAACAATTTGGATTTCATCAGAAAATATTCCAAATTGACTTGTCGATTGATGGCAATTGTTAAATAAGATTCTGAGAGTTAATAAACATGCCTCATTAGTACGGATTGCTCCGATTTTACACCATTAACCATTTAGTAGTTAGACAGAAGTTGAGATAACCTACACGCATCATCATCATCATCTTTGACAGCAATAAATCAGTGGTTTACACTGATGCTTAACTACCACGTAACAACAAAAGAAAAAAATCTTGTGTAGGAAGAGAGAAAAAAAATAGGACGGGAAGGGGACTTAACTACTAAAAATAGTTACGTCTATATTCAAACATACAACAACAAGGTGTCTACATCTACATGCGTCTACTCACCATCATCGTCCGTATCTACTACGGTCAAGTTGAATGGGTTCAGATAACCGGTGGGCACCTGACAAGTTCCTCGTTGACTGCCATCAGCACCAACTAGTTTCGGTAGCCATTGTTCCCAGTTGAATGCTTGTCAAAAACCAGAGGAAAATAAAATACTGTGCATTAGTCGAAAGTAGACAAACGGAAAAGATAGGAGAAATATTTCAGTCAAATTATTACAAATGGTTCTTGCGCACCGAGTTGTATTGTCTTTGAACATAACTCCCTTCGGCCGACTGAATCTTGGTTGTCTGCTTGAAGCTGTTTAGATTGCCACCTACACATATGATCCCCCAACAGCAAGGAACCAATAAGTATTTGTATCCAACATGCTAACTAAGCATATGGATCAAGAAATCGGAATGTATCGGAATGATTTGTAAACAAACTGTTCTAATAGTGCGACACGATTCATATTTCATATAGAGCCCGTAGTCCGTAGCTCCCTTGATGTAAATGTTGACAGTCTCCAATATACTTAAACTTTCTTTTCTATGATGTTTGGTCTGCGGTTAATCACATACAAACTGTTACGGCTTATGAGTCCCAATAAAAACCAGTCTCTAACCCACTTAGTCCAGTAACAGTGAAATAACCGAATAGTCTCTTAGATAACTTTCGTTTCAATCCGCAGCCGACCGTTCAACAGGCTTACCGAAGTCAATGTTTGGTAATTTTACTGAGTTACAATTTCACTATAGTTAACCACCGAGATTAATTAGATAGATATTGCACATTCTTTGAAGGCGGCCAGGTGACCAGAGTACTACTCACAATAGTGTGGCTTAATGTTCGCAGGCCATATGTTAACCAAAAACAATATGAAGTTAGCTAACTATTGGTCAACACCTTCGTTTCGCGGGTATATAGGCAACAGGTCAGCTAACAAAGAACGTGGCAATATGTAAAAACGTAGCATAATGCATAAAAATCGGTTAGCTAATGCAACTGGAGCGCCACTCATACTTTATCGTAAATTTCAGATTCATATACACTTTTCAGTAGTTCCTCATCGGAAAAACCGCTGGGTTCAATTTTTTTCTGGTAAGCGTGCTCAATTACTATCAACAAAATCCCCATCTACTTATCAGAATTCAATAAATTGCTCGGCAACCTTACTCAATATAGTACTTTTTCAACTTGTTGAAAAATTCAGACAATGGGGTTATCGATTGGAATTAACAGGACAGCTACTATATTTTCTCTCAAAGTTATCGGACAGCCACAACATCCATCACGAGTAAATGTGACTGAGCGTTTAAATATGGTAGTCTGGTAATATTTTAGTGATGTCAATAGTTCACTGGTCAGTGAAGATGTCTTATTACAACTTGGACCTGAATCCAAATTTTGATCGGGAAAAAGAGGTTCATTGCTGACGAGTACTAGCAAAAAATTGATTTTAATATCTCTTTTCTATAGTGGTCGGTCGAAAAATTTACTCGAATCGCAGGGTCCAATCATCACCATCATAGCAGCCAAGAGCCTGATCACAAGGTAGCCGCTCACCTCAACAGTGACGTGGGATATACTAGAAGAAAACGCCAATGAGAAGTTTGAAAATTAATAAAAGAAGACTAAGTGGAAGAATTAGAAATGGTATAGATGCAGGTACACCATTGACTGCGACACACCGCCATCGCCGATAGCGTCTCTGACCAGCGGTCTGAGTGATCACGAGGACCCCAGTCAGGCAGGCGACACCTATCCACTTTGCTCAATCGAGCAGTCTGGGTCTTCATATTTCGTGACCACTTTGTTGCTTGACCACCATGTGGTTTTACCCAACTGTTGGTGATTTCAGTATATAATACCCGGTACGTTAAACGCTCAGCTGGCATACGAAGGACGTGACCCAACCATCCAGGCTGTGAACCGTGATTAGTTGATCAATCGATCGTGCATTCCTAGAGTACCAGAATATGCACGCGATGAGTCCGCTTACTGTGAGCTAGTTGGAGGAGACAATGATGGTCAAACACAGGAAGTCTGTTGATATCTTCCTGGTGAACAGGCCACATTTCCTAACCATACAGAAAAATGGAACGCACACAAGCATTATATACTCTTCCTTCCAGCGGCAGCCGAACGTCTTTTTGCAACCACAGTTGACGCAGGCTAGCAAAGCCAACTCGTGCCTTCGCTATCCTCGTCGATATCTCATCAGCACTATTATAAGCTGACGAGATATTGCTACACAAGTATGTGATTATGTCCACAGTCTCAAGCGGAATACCTAAAATGAAGAAAGTAGGAGTGGAAATGCCCCAGTCTTGATGCACCACTTTCCACTTTGAAGGTGCGAAGCGCATTCCATACAAACCAGCCCGATCACTCACCTTGTCCAGTATGGTCTACATGTCTTCGGTAAAGGGGCTAAGTAAGACAATGTCGTCCGCATACTCCAGATCGGTAAATCTAGCGTCAGGAAGAAACTCAACACCAAGTGCACTGAACTGCTCAAGCGCACTCTCCAGAATGTCGTCCATGACAACATTGAACAAGAAGGGGGAAATCGGTTATCCTTGACGAACACCACTAGAAGTGATGAAAGTCCGAGACAGCTATCCATAAACTCTTACCCTGCTTGCCGAGTGAGCATACGGTGATCTCAATAGATTCACGTATTTATCTGGTACTCCCTTGCGGAGAAGACAGTTCCAGAGAACGTTACAAGCAACTGTAACCCTAAAAACATCATGGAGGCCGGCTGCGTATAAGAATGCCGATGTTCCAAAATCCGTCGCAGGATAAAAATATGATCAATGCATCTAAGACCGGACTGGAATTCTGCCTGTTCTTCGCGTATATGGCTTTCTATAGGCCAAGTGAGCAGACGTAAAATGAGGCCAGTGAGTAACTTGGACGCAATAGACATCAAACTGATGCCTCTGTGGTTGTCACCTAGCCTTCGGGATCCCTCTTTGAAAAAGGCAACCAAATGTGGGTGGTGTTCAACCTGCACACATCAGGTTTCTGGTTGCTTATCTGTAAATATTTTTGTTGTAAGGTTACCCATGAGAATGATTAATTTGTATGAACATGAAATGGCCAACTGAACCAAACAAGGTTGCGCCTCAACAATCATGCGTTCATTAGACGGAATTATAGACTGGGTTTTGAACATAGTTAAAACCTTTGAGTAACACTAGTCACAAAATAGTGAGTGTGTCGAGTTAACCTACACACACAGGTTTTGCGCAGAAGAAACGAAGTTTTTTGTGTGAACACAGCAGATGACAGATAGCATTATATTTCGAATTTATTACACGGTTGATTCATGTAAACGTGGACCACAAACTAAATCACAGTCACGGCAAAGGTGTACATTAGCGGTGGACATTAATATGAACATAACTAGAATCTAATACCAATTTTTGAAAGAGGGTGACTACTAGATTTATCTGAACAAGAAAGTTGTAATCAATTGTGAGTGATTTTCCATTTATATGACAAATTACCTTGAAATGGACAGAGTAAACTGAACCAGAGGCAGTTCGCACATTGGAAACTTACTTGAATCGTCAATTCCTTGAGTTTGTAGTTGTCGTACTCGGTCGACTAGGTAAATTAATGGCTGGTTGTCATTTGTCGCGATGGGCAGGTCTAACACAAACACCAAATTGGACAGATCCATTTCTCCACGATTCTCAATCAAGAACACATGCTCCACCTTCGGCCCAATGTCACTTGATAGCACACGATACAACACATTCCCTGTTGTCAGTTGATAGAGAAGAAGAGTCAATCAGCACACTTCGCTGTATGATCTGTGAACAATGTTTTCTTGTTCCATACTAGGTGACAAAACTTACATGGATAGTATGATTTTGTACAAATGCGTCTACCAAGTAAAAAACTTGTGTACTCGATTTTCTTAGGAATCGCTTATCAGCAGGACATATGCATTTGAGTGCACGTTTGGCAGTTCAAATCATGGTGAAAATACTTGCGACAAAATAACGCTGGCACAGACTGACGTTTGTTAGGAGAGAGCTGGTAAGATTTGTTTATCTCGTAATGTTTGAAAACTTCAATATGCCGCCCTGGTAAGAATCAGTGAAATGACCGAAGAATTGCATCGTTTAGATTGATTAACTGTCGTCTTCAGATATTTTACAGTTCGAATGTTGTGTCTTGTTAACAGTCTGAATTAGTTCGCAATGGAATTTCAGCTGAGATTGCAGATATGATGATCCAAGGTTCGAATTCTTTGGAAACTAGATACAGTTTTCAGTATTTAACTTATGAATCAGTGCATTGTGTTGCTGAATGTTGACAGACCCATACGCTTGCGACAACCGAAAACTGATTAGTACTCCATCATAGAATGCAATATTTCGGTCATTGCCAATATCGGTTAGTTCGCCCAAACCACATTTGCCCCGGGGCTGAACTATGCCAGGAGTCTCCCCCGCCAATCCAAAGTAGGCTCCTATTCGGTAACGAAGACTTCGGCATTTTCCTAATTCGCTACGAGATAACCATCGTTCAATAGTTTTGTAACGTTTTTCCCGTTTCCCTTATGTCAACCGACGAAGCAATCGTGATACCATTTCTATGACCATAGTCAAGACGTCCATTTTCTTTGTAACCTACTTTGGGTCTTTTTAAAATCAATTTGGATGATTCCACAATTGTTCTGTTCACTTAAAGCACAAAAACACTGTGTTGATCCTGTTAACTGTGCATAACCAGAAACATCAAGCAACATCTTCTGTTCTCCGCAGTGTTTAAACGAATCATCGTTCAGTCGGTTGCATTCACTGAAATGTCATGTGACTCTTTATCACAGTTCTGCCACGCTGAAAGCTCCCGCCATCACAGAAAGATCGAAAATACCAGTCTGGTATACACTGATATTCTCATTTAGTTTTGAATCGTTAATTTCTCTCATTATGATAGTGTGTCACAACAAACTGCTCTCAACTCCCAGCTAAAACCATTCTGACTCAGTTATTTTCTTCCAGTAGTGTTCACTTGGTCAAATGAAGTGTTTCATTCAGATCTACGACACAGTCGTATACAGTGGTTTACTAATAATTTAATCAGCTGACTGTTTTACTCAGGATCTGATGTACACGCACAGTCTATTTCACGTATAGACACAAAGACACCTTAGAGCTCGGAGGGTTAGCTAATGGTAGTAGTCGCTCATTCAAGAGCTACCTCCGTCTGGCCTTGTAACCTTCAGTTTTGATCAATTTTAGGTCTACCGAGCAAATGCGTGCCACTCATTGGGGACCACTTCAACTGCCCCATGATTACAGTGCACTCAGAGAGATCACGTAAGTCAAACAGATGTCCCCAATGCATACCTTTAACTCGGTCGTCAAGCTCGTTGTGAGTAATGTCCACTAACAGTCGATCACGTTACCTCTCTGCAAGATTAAGTTTCAAGACTATTGATAAAACGCACAACCTATAGGAACTTCAAATATCCAACCTGCATAATATCCTCATGTTGTGTCATCGAGGTGACTTTTCACATGATCTAGGTTTCTACATCATTCAGACATCTTTTTTAAGGAGTCCGCGTACAGTTTAATGCGCACTTGTGATCGGTTCCACAGTGATACCCAGAACTACACACTTGTATACAAATTGTATGGCTAATCTACGAACGATGAAATATCTATCCAGCGTATTGAGGACAAAAATCAATAACATAGAATGAATGTTGTTTCCCTTATGCATCAAAATCCGATTTATTTCATTTATACTAATTGTATATACTGTATTGTTAGAAAGATACAGTGAAAGGTTTTTGAGTATACTAGTTAACAATAAAATGTGGTTTGCTTCGGATCACATTTAAATCAATCGGTTAAAAATGTACGATCCATAGCTTTGGTGGGGTAGTTATAAGTAGTTCATTAACGATCTAACTAATAGAGTATGTTATATGTTTGATATAAAGTTTATTACCCTGGTTATTTTTAAATATAGACTGAGGAAGTGTATCAGTAGCAATTGAACTATGTGCTTTTAACAGGAGACGAATGTCGTCAGTAAAGGATGTCTTACAATCCACATCATCTTTGTTTGTTGTAACGATTCAAGCAAGGTGGACAGAACGGCAGTTACCTTCATCCATTATTGGGGTTCAGATCAAGTACCTAACAAGTCAGGATATTATATAACTGTCGTAATCACCACATAATCAACAACAGTTAATTACTATAGCCCAAACTAATTTTTAATATAAGCTTGTCCTACCAGAACATTTTGGTTCAACTGGCTGATCAAAACAGCTGGTCACAATGATTTTCAAAAAACCCATTTACCATTAATAGACCAAAAATCGATATATTACCATCCTACAAAAATGGTTAGAGGAGTTTGGGTCTCACCGTTGATTAACTGCGAGCAGCAAACGAAGTTAGAATCTGATGGTTTCTGTCGAAGCACGTTGCACGCGCAGCCTATTCGATCAGAATCGGAATGTATGCATCCTTCAGCAATTAATACCCCTCATAATGACATGGTGATACAACTAAAAATATATCATCGTTACCGAAAACGTGCTGACCCGTACAGCTGTTAGATCGGAAACGTCATATTGTAAATAGTCCCAAAGTATTAGAAGACCTGTAAAAAACGCCACGTCATCAAGTCACCATCAATTACCTCGGTGAATGACTTACGTATCTAGCTTATTTTCAATCGGACATGTTATCCAATCAGTGAATAAACAACTATCAGAGTGACGAACTTGCATAGTTGAAGAAATTAAATTTCTGCTGACCCCTCTATGAGCAGATTGTATTGGAGCAGGGTCTCATTGTAATCATTAAGTAAAAAAGACAAAACACTCACGTTGATCCATCAGCGTTGGTTCTTTTCGATTGTCGATCAGGTTCGATGGTTGCTGACCCGCACTGATTTCAATTTGAGGCTTATAGACTAGACGAAACGGTGTGAACAGTTGGTCATTCTCTGGAAACATATCATTAGTCGCTGATAACACTTTGATCTGAATGCCCGGTTGAAAAGACTGATCACCTTTGTTAGCCAACTTCATCAACGTTCCAACTAGTTCTGTGTGCTGACTTTCTGTTCCTTCGGTTAGGCCCACAAACAGTGAGAGAATGATGACTATTGATTCATTTGGATACATCCAGTTATGAGACCTAGCCGTGATCAGGGCCGCCACGTCATCTTGGGCCGTGTTCACAATCCATCTCCTTGTTCTTCTCAGAGAGACTTTGTTTGAGAGTTTCGCGGAGTTCTCTGGTTGTAGCACCTCTATATTGGTGATATAGGCATTCAAACCCATCTGTGGGCTAACAGGCAGTCGTCCTGTTACCCTTATCTGTAATCGAACACCATTGGCCTTTGTTGGTCCGCGGTTGGTGAGTCTTACTCTCAATGTTTGATGTTGCTCCCGTGGTTTACCCCATTCTAATAGCAGAGGACTTATAGAAGTGGACTCGTCATCATCACGCTTTAACTCTAAATCTGACTCACATTCAGGAGCTGGAATACAAACGTGTTTGACCAATTTTAACTCTGCTTCACACTGAGACCAATCAATCAGTGGTTGTTGGGCTTTAGAGCAGGACTGGGCATCACTTGCAACGCATCCGTCAACCACTGGTAACGATCGATAAGCCACCTTGTGGGGAACATCAACAAAATCCATCATCTGAACTCCATAAAGTGCTTGTAAGTTAAACTTAACACGCATCTGTTTTGCATCCTGTTGCCCAGGAACTAATTGGAGACTATCAGGAAGCAGCTGAAATCGCGGTTTTGATGAGTCCATCCGACCATCTCTTTGGGAAGTAAAAAACACCTCAGCAGGATCCTCAGCGGCAGAGTTATTTCCGTCTCTAAGGTAGCGCGCTTGCCACACAATGTCCGGATTAATCTGATGCAACCGGTTTGTTGAGCTCAACAGACCATTCGGAATCCGGAGCCATTCGTTTGTACGAGGATCAAAAATTCGGACTAGTATGCTTACAGGTATTGTAGTTCCAGCTTGAAACGGTGCCAGAGTATAAACTGGGGATAAACTGAACTGACATTGGGCTTTCAGACGCAGAGGCATGGTGAATATGTAGGGTGGAACACCGGGTCGTAATGAGGTGATCAGCAACTCGGGTGCGCCGTCGGCATCTACATCAACCGAGCGAGCCAAACCGACACCAAATCCGTCTCCTGGCTCGCTATCCAGAGCTTGCAATATCTGGTTTATAAGAAGGAAAACAAGATTGTGGTCAGTTTCAAAAGTGTGTAGTAGGCTTCCAAGATATGTGACCCAAATAATCAGTTCTTGTGACTATTGTGAATCACCTACGTTCACAGCATGTACCAGGCTGAATATAGATTAGAACAAGCGTAATTTCTAAACAAAATACTGAAGTCAGTGTATGCAGAGTACTGTGAGAACTGAATAAGATTAGACACACTTTGACAGGCTGTAAAACGTTGAATTTATGATTTTTATATTACATGATTTGTATCGCCATTCATCTTCCAGTTAACGTGAGGTTTCGTCATTAAGCACCTCGTACACTGGAAACCACTGTTTGATTTCCCAGTTCATTGTGTTACCACAAGTGTCGTGACTGTGATTGAGCGGATTAAAACAACTGAAGAATGTTCACATGACACTATACGACAGTGTTACGTTCACTTACACAAGGAAAATAAACGATGTTCTAAAACATACAGCAGTGTTGCAGCGATCATTTAGGGGTTGTAAAGGACTCATGATTGTCATGAGTTCAACAGAATTTACATTCGTTTACAACCTTTGCACTTATATAGACTGTTTCACTGACTTCTGCCAGACGGAAGCATGAACGTGAAGAGAATTGGTTAGAAAAGTTTGCCTAACTGTTTAATGAATGGGGTTCAGCTTGCATTGTTTTAGGGGTTATAAAAAAATATTGTTTAGTCAACAATCTCGTTTTTATTTATTTATCATTGAGTATCAAATTTAAGACACAAGTTTATAAGACAATCAATAACGAGGCAAACAGATAAAAGATGGGTTTATGATTTTAGGTATTACTAATGAGTAGTCGGGGATTTGGTTAATTTCAAGTTGAACATCACCCACAATTGATCGCAGCTGTCGCATTCCCATAGACTATCCAGTCGGCCTCTTTCGAAAAGAAGCACTAGACTCGAGTTTCGCTCTCATTAGAGCTCGTCAGTAGTGCATATCATCGCCACCGCCGGGACTTGAACCACGGACATGCTGTTCATGAGGCAACCGTGTTTTACCACTGCGACATTGACCTCACGTTAGGCACGACCGAATCATCATATGTGAACGCTCAACCACTTTCGCTGGCGAGCTCTAATGAGAGCGAAACTCGAGTCTAGTGCTTCTTTTCGAAAGGGGCCGACTGGATAGTCTATGGGAATGCAACAGCTGCGATCAGTTGTGGGTGATGTTCAACTTGAGATTTTAGGTATATTGACACAAGGTGACCCTCAACATGCTGCATGAAAATGGGTAATGCATATAGTGGGAATTGAGCGAGGCACCAAATTCTCATGACCCTCCTTTCTGTTTGCTACTTCGCAGTTTACTTTGTAAAATTGCTATATAAATGTGATACATTTAATGTTGTGAGCCAAGAACACGGATGGCGCAAGGGTTATGTATTCAGGAAACCAACACATGGGTTATGCGTTTCAACATGACAACAAACAAAAACACTCAGCAGCATAAGTTACTGGGCTCAGAACGTCACGGTTGCCACGGACGCCAATGCTCAGTTCCTGTACGTACCGAGAACCATTTCATGCCATGCTGCACTCCGATGTTTCTTCTTGCATTTTTTCTGCGACTACTTCAATGTCAAAATCCATGCTCTTACCCCACTACTGAATAGCATGAGTATAGTACGCTCGCTTGTCCTCGCCGCATTTGTTTGATAATTAATCATACAGGTGATTAGTTGCCTTAAGAGTATTAAGCCGTCAGTGTCGATAAACTGTCAGATTACTAGATAACATAAAGGTGTTTCTGTAATGCGACCTTGTAGTTTTTGCAAACCAACGGGTTTGCAAAAATTAGTGGGTTCATCCAGCTTGTTGACGGTAGATCTGGGTGCAGGAAATCGCTCGAGCTGAGTTTTTCTACCTTATGACCAATTGCCACGCAACTTAGGATAGAGTTTCATACAACGCAAAATCAATCAGACCATATTTGCTCGCAGAATTGTTCTCTTGACTTCAGTTTTCTTCGAATACACGCTCCGTGCTTCCAGACTTCAAAAACATGTGTTTAGCTCATCCACTTTCAATATGTAGACTTGAATCAACAGCTGCGTCACGCTCCCCTGTTCATCAGTGACTGCATAACTGTGCGTCAGTTTCGTTTATGCTAGAACCCGTAATTGCGTATTGTCAGTGAAGTGTCAAAATTAGTTTGTCCCCTTTCTAACAATTTGAACCTGTGTGATTAGGTCAGTCACGATCCATCAAACAGTGACCGTTTGCCACACAACCGTCTCATGATGAATACCAATCAACTAAACACTATACACATAAGACTAAGAAATTCTACTTTATCCAACACTGGAAATTTTAAAAAAAAATAACCATGGTGTACAATCATGGATGCAAAACTAGACTAAGAGATCGCGTTATCCAACTGTCGTAATAACTCTAATGTGTACTGGTAACTTGATTCAACATTCTTGTTTAAGTTTCGTTGACAAATTTCATTATAGCTGACTAGTAATCATACTCCACACGAAACACATGGTTGGGGCTGGGCCATGTAAGTGAAAAATTCGTCCGTTCCGTCCTTATAGATACTTCGATAACAGACTGTTAGACATGACTAAGTGAATTCTTGCGGGCTACTTGGAAATGGATATCGATTTCTTGATTCAAACTGCAAATCCAAATAAACTGGACCTTATTTTCCAGATGACATTGCTTTTCACATAGGCTTCAAACTTCTATATACAATAAAGTTTCGGTCCGAGGTGAAGTGGTTCGCTATAGTAGTCTCTGGGAGCAAAGTATCTTTCTTGGTAATTGCATTTCCCAAAAGCTCTATGTTTAATTCTGATGCATTTCGACCTGCTTGGAACTGGTTTGTACAACCTGACTGCCTACAGTGAGCATCAGCTTTCCTGTTTGAATCTCTCAAGTTTCAGATTGTGACAGTTTGTCACAGCTAACTCAACCTAGTGATGATCGATGGTCATATGCAGACAAACAAAAAGCCGGTTTGCACGAATCATCTTCGATTGTTTGAAAGCCACAAAGTATGGTGGCTACCAGAGTAGACCGAGTTTCTGCAGATCACTTGTCAGAACTGCACAACCGTCTGGTTAATCTCGAGCAGTCGTAATGCATAGACAAATTGGTTACTCTCTGGTATTTTTCGTGGTTGTTAGAAAATTTAGGCAACACATTACGAAAGCTTAGGATTTACACGTTTTTGTCCCGGAAAAACACAATTACTTGAAATTGGTCCCTAACATCTTTTTCTGTCATGATAGTTGCACACATATCAACCAATATTTACGTTATCCGAGTGCACCCAGTTTGTTTGACTGTCCACGACGTCCGACTAATACAGAAGGCGAATGATTGTGGACAACAAATTGGTATTGTCCAGTTGCAGTAACGCAGAACAAAAGTTGAATAGAATACGGCGATTGGTATGAGGGAAATTAATCTTCAACTTATTTTCACTGGATTACAGTGAAGTCAGTGAAATGATAACGCACACCAGAACTGTGGTTTCTATTTAGAATTAGATGTCATCAGAAAACACTCAAATTTGTTCATTCTTGATCCTTTTGTGTTCACGCAAAGTAGTTTAAAGTACGGCACCTTCCCTTTTAGTGAATGTATCTGATCGCCTTTTGGTTCCATTTACTATGCGTACTTAGCAATTGCTTCTTAAATTCGGAAGTATTGAGGTGTACAACATTCCTTTCCCCAAAACGCTTCAAGTGCTTTTTGACATTTCCCTGTATAGAAATCTTTGACTTGTAAGTTTTCATATGGACGTTCGACTATCTTGTGGAGCTCTACAAATGTTTGTCATTTCAAACCCAAACTTCCTTGTTTCATTCGGAGTTTGTACTATAGGAAACTTATGATTCCGCAATGAAGACAACATTTAAATGGTCGTCATTCTCAAGTTAGTCATCACTGCCTGTTGATTGCACAAATTTCCCAGTCATCTTATATGATCACTATGTGACTCAGCTTCAGTCGATCTGATTTCTTTCAATCCACATTGACATAAGAAACTTTCCAAATGTTACTAACTGAATAGTGATGCTGAAATCTCTATCGAAAAGGCATGACCCAGAGATTGCATGAGCTGATTTACAAACCTGTAAATGGTGAGATTTCCATAGTGCTTACAAATAGCCAGATAGTTTTGTGATTGCCAAATGAATTTAATCACCTGCCAAAAAAGAGCTGGTTGAAAGATCTACCCGAAAGCTAAAGACGCTCAGTAATGTGGATGACGTTTATGTTGCAATAACCAGATGTATAAGTGACTCTTTTCGGATAGTAATCGTGAAATTAAGTAGAGGATTGAAGTATAGAGAGTTTGTGAAAACTCACTGTTTTTGTAAAACTCGACAGCACAGAACTTGCGGTGAATATTTTTTTTGAAATGATCAAGCTTTCATTCGCAAATCAATGAAATCATTTCTCAGGACACCTTGACAAGCAATACTAAAAAATATCTATCTGTCAGTTTATAAACCAAATAAACATAGATACACACCGGCTCCAGCATTCGTCTTTACAACTATCATCATCATGGTTAGTAAACAGAAATTAGTCTAACAACTAGTAACTCCTCCCTGGGGCTTCCAGTGATTGTCTAGTATGGCGACCGAACTACGAAAACTTTACAACCAAACAAAGTGGTATTACCAACACGTAGAGCTTAGTAAGTGCGTTGCCTGAAATCTGATCGGTTACAATTTTGCTTTGGACCTGTGACTGCGTTGAGTATGTCATACTGACCTTGGTCCACTTAAATTATTGGTTGTTTATTCGCAACATTTAATCATGTATATCACCTGTTCACGTTTGCCGTCTCAATTGTGTGGTCATATTTAGTTATAGACGTGTTCTCATCTCCATGAGGTAATTCTACACCTTTATTTACCGACCTTAGTGAGTAGTAGCAAGATGTTTTGAAGAGAGTTACGTGACTTATGATAGTTCTACATCTGGACGATTGAAATTCATAGACGAGAACTCTTTTCATCAAAGGATACAGCAAACTAGATGTTTTTCTTTCAGGAACGATGTCGCAAACAACCGTAGGCACCGTTAGCATACCGACTGTTGCTACATGTGAACTTCAACTGAAGACAAGTAGAAGATAATACCTCATGTCAGACGTCAAAAGGATGCTTTTAAGACATGACGTTGTGTTATCAGCGCTGTTTCTCGTAGGCCCGAATTGAATTGTTATGCCAAGATTTTCCCATCATATAAATTTTCTTCATCAATGCAGACGTAAAAGACATCACAAATCTTTTTGTGACCGTTGAAGTTACAACATAGTGTTGTGACCGTAAAAGACGCTTGGTCTGAAAAGTTGTTTATTAGACGAACTCCCGTACAGGTCATGTTAAAACCGAACGCGTACACTCACTAGCACAGCTGACGTGTATTCTTATACATTGGGTGACAGTACGCTGCCATTCGTCTAGGTGTCAAATCCCCCACAATGTGTACACACTATTCCAATAGTCGCTTCTGGTTCATCGTCTTCACGGCATTGAGACTTGCCGTTTAGTTCCCAAATGTATGCACTATACTACTCACAAACGAAATTGCCTTTAAAACAACAGCAGTAGTCCAGAACTAGTTCTGAAGTATCATGTTTTGAACGTATTATCGTTGACCCAGGTCCGACCTTCTTTCCTTCTGTTGTAAACCCTCCTAAACGATACGCTGGTTCGATCTTGGTATAGTGGTGCGCTCGATAAAATTGGATTATCGTCCCGGTAATAATTCACACGGAAAACTCGGTCCCGAATAGTACCGCGACTGTTCCCGTATTCGCTCCCAAGACAAGCCAAAAGACGCGTTCAAAATGAAGAGTTTTTCTCCGCTACAAAACGGGGTGCGGCTAGGGCAACAATTACAACGTATTTATATAGGGTACGTCATGATCACACATTCCCAACACATCATGAGAAAGAGTTAGGATCGCAAATGTGCATAGCGGTATAAAGTCTCAACCGATTTGAACAGTTCCGCTAAGTAAGACTGAGTCAATAGTTTTTTTTCTCACGACGGAGGCGTCTTGGGACGGTAACAGGGTGGGCGCTCTAACACCTTCCCAATTGTTCTAATTTATTCTTAAAACGAGACTAAGTTGTGAATGTTTATCAACTTTTTCCGCCGTTTAACCGAGTTTTCTTATATCTATTTCATAGGAATACGACGTATGGTAACAGAGGACCACTGTCTGAGAAATAACTTACCTACACTGCAGCGGATATGAGTAACCGTTTCATAATCCGGTTTTGATTTTTGGGCCACACATTAGACACTAAAGAGCAAATGGTGTCGACAATTCAACATCAGGTTAACGAACGTAGAAAACTACTTCGAAAATAAACAGTCAGATGTCAGTGGTAGAGACTTTCTTCCGTGGAAGCAACACTAAGTACATGAGTCACTGCAACCCTTGAAGAAACTGAGCTTGACAGGTAAGTTGCCTCTCCTCTATCAATGCATGCCTGTTTATACATCCCCTTGTAGTACGGCAATAATGCGCAGGTCGAACGTTTAAGCCCTTGCCCAAACGGACAAAAACCTGCTCAGCTTAGCTCTGAACCAGTTCAAACGAATCCACTACCAGCGCAGATATTGACAATTTGGCCGATAGTGACCATCGATTTGACCCGCCCACGCTTTCAGTATGCTCGGTCGAGATGCGGCCGGCTATTCTAGATCGGTCAGATGACAGATGCTGACGCTTCAGAATCAAATGCTATCTGATTGGGTAGTTTCAGGCACTAGGAGCGGAAGTCTGCACAAGCCATGCAGTAACACAGGCCAAAGGACTTTGATGACATCTGACATGGGTCAACACGATCTAATCCCTTTTTTCAAGTACTGCTTTTGCATTTATCGAACTTGCGTTGCTTTGAAAGCGACCGTTAGTCATTCTTTCCTGCATGACCATTTTGTCAAATAAAACAAGCAATGGTGAAACGATGCGTCTGTCGGATAGAAAATTGCATGAGATCCCATCACGAATATGGTTGTTTGTATATCCCATACATCTAAAAGTGACGGCACAATGTTAGCCAAATGGCAAATCGATAGCACAAATATATGTTTCGCTTAGGAAAGTTCTTGTTGTGTATTTGTGTCTGTCGCAACTACCAAGCCAGACAAATTTATCATAATATGTCAATCTGTTAGGAGTTCCCTTAGATGCTGTGACTGAAAGTGAATACAAGGGTGTGTTTACATAATCGAGTAGGAACAACAGTCAAACCGAACAGACTGGAGCTTCATTACTGAAGAAAATCTATTCAGTGGTCAAACATCTATTATGAGATAGGCCGTATCTACTCGTACAAATAACTTCGCAACCAAAACAATCTACTTTTTTGATGACTTAATTTAAAGGCATTTAAAATCCACGTTTATGGTTTTGAGACCTTCAAATTTCAGGTTGAGACATAAATTCACTAGTTAAACACAATTTACATTTACTAGACATAAAAACTACCGAAGTAACGGCGCCTTTTTTCGAAATACAGTCCGTCTAAGTGTACTACTATATTCTATAATAAAATGGATAGTACATGATGTGGTGAATTGTGTCACCTACCTTCTGTTTGTGTTTCCCCCCACTGTTAAACGTAATGAGCACAGTATTACTAGTAGTGCATAACTAGTTATATATATATATACATATATATAATTAAGAGTTAGCTTCAGCTGGAGACGGATAAAGACTGTGAATACAGAATGCAAAAGTTTTATTACTGTAGATAAGTACAGTATTGTTTCACATTGTCAACTTAATATGCATTGTTTCTCTGTCATGTACTTTTTAATTTTTCAGTGTGGATTTGCTTGCGATAAAATGCTCCCAAAACTGGCATTATTATTATTATTATTATTATTATTATTATTATTATTATTATTATTATTATTATTATTATTAATCCAGACCATACTTAACCTTCGGTTGGATTTCTTATGATCCTGCGATGAGTACCAGACAGTGAATGTTCTACTGTTTGAAGCAGGCTCAGTAAGTCACTACTGATCGATTCGTAATAATATAGGAAACATTCATCCAAGGGTAGTAATTTGAACATGATCCCAGTTATTAATACTTTTATTTCATTAAAATATTTAATTCTACTAAAAATAAGAAGTTCTAAATTGTAGCCTGTTTTCATCCCGTTAGTGTAGATAAACGCAGTTCACCTTGGATTGCCAGCTTGTACTGGCTACGGCGCAAGAGTTCAGAATTGTGTTTTTAATGTTTCTTGATGCTCATTGGCGTTTCCGTTTAACAGGGTGAGCATCAAGTAGCATTACAAATAAACTGTTTGTTTCGCAGTCTGTAGTTTATCAGTCACCAGCACAGAATCCTTCAAGACCCACTGATCACTAAAGACAAAATGCCTTTTTGAACTAACTTTATCGGTACGCATCAGTTTCTTTGGCCGTATGCTGCCCACCTGACTATTGGTGCGTCGGTTATCGTCTACACTGAGAACATCTTACACATACTTAAGATGTAAAAATCTCTGTGGAGTGGGAATTACCTTACTACTACCACTGTATCCACTTATATTATCTCCTGAATCTAAAATCACGGCAACCTATTAACATCAAAGTTATCGCGCTGATGTACGTACCACAGCTTCGGCCGTTGTTATTTAATAAATCGATATCACTCTCATTGTTGTAGACCACAATCTGAAAGACAACAATGTTCCAGTCTTTACCATTGTAAATGATTCCTAACCAGTCCATGAACATGAATCTACGTTGGCGTTTTGTTGGCAGGTGCACTAGAGGTTCCGTCACATTCGCCTCCCTGGTGCCTTATTTGTATTTATTACAGTCTGCTTGTTTCTATGGTGAATAAACTTTTAAATAGAATTTAAAATGCATAGTTACCAGACTAATCACTAACTGAAATAGCCGGAGGAATTGTGGGTGTGCGAATCACCGACCGGAGGAGCTAGGATCTTGATACATTATTGTAAAACTGCAGTACTACGCCCTACTTAACCTAATTATCGGACCCTAGATGATTATGGAAACAAAATAGGGATGGTAAGAATTTTGTTAAAAAGTCTGTTGTTCATAAAGTACATCTGTTGCGTTAATTCTGATATACCTTTCAACTTATCTCAGTTTTGCCCCGTCAACTTGCGACTATGTTTCAAGTTCAAGGCGAAAGACTACTAAGCCGTACGTTTTAACACAAGCTATATCAGTTTTCCGCTGCAGGCCATCACATTAAATGCCGGCGATTGCTAACAGATGAGCCTATAGAGGACCACTATATACCATGCTAACCCTTTCCAACAGCTTAAGAAAACCACAGATAAGTTAACCTATGAGGAAATTTACTTTGTGGGTAACTTATAGATAGTTAGAACGGAACTAGGCCAGAAGATTCCGTGATGAATTACTTGTCTTCAAAGTCTTTGCCGGCACGAATTATTCTAACAATAGTCAGCACCCATAATTTCACTATTGAACTAAAATAAGAAGCACCTTTTTTAATATTGACCATTAGTTATATCGAACAGAATAATTACTGAGGTTGGATTAGAGCATGACCCATCCTAATGGGTTTCATGACGCAGTTCCAAAGAGGAGTAACTACTAGTGGTCCACTCTTCAAGAAATGCAACTCGCAAATAATTCTAATCGTTATTAGTTTACGTTTTATTATTTCTTCTGACCGTTGTTCTGAGAAACCGTATGCGCGACCAACTGCCGGGTCAGTACGACAGTACGACCGATTATAGAAAGCTGAGTAACGTCGTTTTGTGGCGCAAATAAATTATTTTAAAAAATAACAAGGAAACGAGTAGTGACACTACGTAGTGGTAAATTGCCACTCCTCTTCATATACCGTTCTTTAAATGTCCATTACACTGTACAATTCCGTCAATCAAATATACGAAAACAAAATTATACAAAACCAGACATGTCAGTCGAAAAGTCGGTTTTTATGTTCACAGTCTGTTTGTTCTCATTTCTGGGTAATAGACCTTTCGATGTGGTTTACAGATACTTGATATTTACCTTTGTGTGTGGGGTCCAGTCCAACTACAAGTTGAGTCCAGTTGTATGTCTTTGCCTTCGATAACATCTGTGCGAATAAATTTTCACTTCTCAGCTTCCTTCAGGCGCTACTATCCAGCCATTGAGTTAAGTGGTGTTCTCTGTTTTACCAGATGTGATACTAGACAGGTGACTTGAGAATTTTAACTGAGAAGTATTTGATAGAATCAACGGCAATAGCACTTGAGGTGTGTCGCTTATAGGCGAAGCCAGTATGTCAATCTATACACAAATATATACACACACACAAGCAAAAGCTGATAAGTTAGCGGATTGTGATTGAAAGGTAACAGCTATATGCGTGTCCATACACAAAATGGGCTGAGTCACTTAATACCACAGACATACTAAACGAATCGATAGTATTTATCACGTGTCAAAATTCGTCGCAAATTAAGACCGGTTGACTTGAATAATGTGCCGAGAAAGTCAGACCAAATAGGACATGTTCAAGACGCACGACCAACAAATCGGTGCACTTTTCCAGAGTTAAATTGCTTCTCACATTGGCTATGCCACTGATGAAACGTTTATATGATGCGGATTATTACCGATTTTCCACGGATGAACACATTGTAGTACACATATTTTTGTAAAAGAAACCTGCATTATTTAGCAGATGGAAAAATCGCTGAAAAAAACAGCCAAGACAAGTCCGATTTTCGTCACGTTAACAAAAACAATGGTGTAGCGAAAATGATCGTTTTTGGTTATTCTTCATCGTGCTAATTACATAACAATTTATATGAAATGGAATTATCAGGCCAAAACGAGCAAAAGCAAGCAGCTAGTTTGAGTTGGGTCAGACAAGTCATCGGCGCATACGGAAACAACTTTTTGACGCCACTAGAATCATGATGGTTTGATCGGTCGTGGTGTGGATGGTTGGTCGTGGCGTCTGAACAAAGCGCTTCTGGACGCACAAATGTGGATATTTTTAGTCGAATTCCAATCGCTGTGGTCAAAATTCCGCATCTGACAGCTTTTCAGTGACCGGCGCAGACTCGGCAAATCGGGCGAAAAGAGGAATCCACGTTGACAGTATGATTTGTCCTTGACCTCACATTTGGCATGACCGAATTATCATATGTGAACGCTCAACGACTTTCGCATGTCCGAGCGTCTCACGAGGAGACACAGTTACTGTCTGTTAACTCCAATCGATTACCCCGCGATTAGGGCTTCCTAGACAGTTCGAAATCTCCATCTCATTGAACCTGCTAGGCGATATTTTAGATTACTGATAATTAGTCGGGGATTCTGGTTTTCATATAAATTGAACATCACCCACAGTTGATGGTGGCTATCGCATTCCCACAGACTTCTCAGTCGGTTGCCTCATGAGAGCGGGGCGGGAGTTCTAGTCCCGGCAGCGGCAAGGATATGCATTACTGACGAGCTCTAATGAGAGCGAAACTCGAGTCGATTGCCTCTTTTCGAGAGGGGCCGACTGGAAAGTCTATGGGAGTGCGACAGCTGCGATAAATTGTGGGTGGTGTTCAACTTGAAGTTAACCAAATCATCGACCACTCATCAGTATGATGTGTATCAACGAAGTGTGCAACAGTTACGCTGGTAGTTTTCTTGGTGACTGCACTATTGATGCAGGTTGGATGATACTTACGGATGCGTACAGATAACCGCCCGGTCGTACGACCCACGTAACTAGTACCACAAGAACAAGCAAATGAGTATAGACAAAAAGAATTCGCAAATACACAAGGTGACGTGTCTGACGTAATTTGAACTTGCTGCTTGTTTTCATTCATTTCACCCTGACAACTCTGTTTCACATTACTTTTGTGTAATTGGCCTGATGATGAATAAACGACAACGAGCTTGTTCGTTACACTATTGTTTTCTGATGACTATCCTGGAGATTTTTGACCATCTTATTACACTATTGTGAAAAACACCGTAACGTTGAGTGGGTAAAAATCCCAAAAATGAAACTCGACAGTTGCCAAGATGTTCGGATTAGTAAAAGGGATGGAAGAACGAATAGTCTTTGAATAGGTCTTTTACGATGTTTTCAACAGACGCCTCGACCTTGACACCCCCTACATCGCGTTAGTCACATAAATAAGACAATGATGAGCGATAAACAGACAAACGTTTCGGTAACCCATGTGTAATTTTACATCACTTTGTTTGACAACGGATCTACGTGTGGATTTGAAACGTCACAATAAATACCCATCACTCAGTGTTCGCCTTATACACTTATATATACATATTTTTTTAAGGTATTAAAAAAGGGCACACACTGAGTAGTGAACGATTTATTGTGACGTTTCAAATCCACACTAGGATTCGTTATCAAACAAATAAATGTGTTGGAATGTGATTGCTCTGCCGCTCACCGTGTTCGCCTGTCGGTCTGTCTCCCCTCGTTTTTCGTTCCGGTGTCAACGATGTTGATATATATATATATATATATATATATATATATATATATCAACCGAGTTATCCTGCCTGTTCGGGATAAAGAGGCAACAAAGTTAAACATTTGCAGGCAGATTTTTAGCGATTTACAAGTCATTTGGGAATGCTAGTTTTATGGGCCGAGACTGATCCTTCATGGCAAAATTTCACCAGTGAGGAGGGAATAGCTTCTTAGACACATTGCACTACTGCAGTATCGCTACATGTAGCTGAAGTAATTAATTGTTCGACGTCATATATACGTTTTCCAAGGAGAAGAGCGTTTTTATCTGATGGAACCTGATCCAGACTACTGCAACATATCGAGTAAGTCGAGTTTATTCTGTAGAAACATTCAAAATACCTCTTCCTATTGCGGTGTCATCAAAGCCAATCCATTGAACCTACAGCAATCAGAATGTCCAAAAGAAAGCAAATCTGACGTTTGCTGTGACACATACGTGGTGGGAGTTAGTGAAGTCTGTTGGTTACGGTGCCGAACTTTGAATCTGACGAACCATGTTTGGTTTGCCATTGGAAAGTCGGTCTTAAATTTGTATCCATTTTGTTTTTTGCTGTGTACAGTAAACAGTGGTGATGAATTTTGTATCATGATGCGAAGCACGTATTATGTCTGTGTTCTCCTCTATAATTATGATCGCGTATTCACCAAAGATTTCTTGCTTGATACTGATTGACACGCTCTCACTTTCATCTATGCCCAATTGTTTTGATGCACAAATTTCCTGTTGATTAGTGCCCATTTTGCACAATCGGTTTTGGTTGCTCCATTTTGAACTTTTACTGCTGGCTAATTTATACATCCCGTTAATTCACACTCAAAGTGAGAGGTCATTTTTATTGTAACTTTTCCAATAGCACCTTTTCTGAGGTTTTAGCGGACCTGGAAGATTGTCCTTCTAACTCAACCGTCTGAATTAACAGAATTGGAATTGCCGATTATGCGTTACTGAGTGGATTATCTTGAATCACCAAGGGCGATTTAACAATTGAGGTAAGCCACAAATGTAAATTACACGAAATACATGACAAACACTAAACGCCATTCTAAACAGCATGTGTCACCGCGAGACAGTGTAGTTAGACGCGGGTTGGAACACAATCGGGTCGCCCAAATCCAGATAGGAGTCGAATAATGGTAATTCGGACTCATGATTTATCGACCAGTAAGACAAAATTGGGAATACCGTTTTACTGAGGATTAGGACCAAGGGAAAATGTATGATAAGACAGAGGGGACGATGTAGGGAACGCCCATTGGATAATTAGCTGTTTGACATGATTCGAGTCATTACAATGATGAAAGATATTGAAAAAAAACTAAGATGTCTGGCTGGCAAAAATTAATATCTCAGCAACCACATCGTCATTAGTACACACCAACATTTGATAACCGCCTCAACGAAGGACCTCATTCCTAGTGCTGAAAAGAAGCCTGTACCCATCTCACTTTCACTCAAATGTGACATAGCCTATAAATAGATGAACCGATATTTATAGCAGTCACTAAAACAAACTTTCTTTGCTATATCATTGAGGAGCTGATTCACTTCCAGATTTATGCCCAGAATTAGTCTTAAAGACAAGCTACTTTACTCATGACTAGTCAATACTTAAGTATTCTTTCGCTTGCTGCTAAAGAATAGATAGAGTCCATTGACTAACCGGTAAGTGATCAACTGTTTATCGGCTCAATAATAATTAACCGTGTTAAACTAAGAATAAACACATTTGTGCATCATTAAGTGCAAAAGACTTACGCAGGTGACAACTTGACACGGATAAACAAACCTGCATTATTTACCCTAAAATACGTTGTTACAGGATCGCCTCTGAGCATACATATATATATATATACTTATAAAAACATACGATAGATATGTCCTTTGAATCGAATACTAAGGCCTGATAGACATTCTTGTTACGGTACATACGATTACATCAACCCCCAATAACGACCTTGAAAAATCATAACGTCGTATGCGCGATCGATTGCCAATGTTACCGAAGAATATTTCGTCCTCCAAAAACTCTTACGACAAAATCAACAGATTTCAGTATAAATGGTCTACCACTTCCCCGAAAATGTGTTAATTACCAAGCTCACTTTATCTAGCCAGCAAAAATTTCGAATACTTGTAGTTACCTAGAAATTTAGCTGAGATACATTTAACGTAATCCATATCTGACTGTAGCTTTCCTAATCAAGTAGCCGTTTTAGTCGATCCCTACTCATCAGTACAGTATAGCTTTGTAAAGGCCGGGATGTTAACTTCGGTGCATTTTCCAAAGAGTTAACCTTATGGAGCCCTGCGTCACCGATTTCACATTAGACATGACCGAGGTATTCATATTCGTTTCTACATAGTGTCAAGTTTGCCGGAACACCTCGAGAGGAATCAGTTACTGTTCTGATAACTTCAATCGATGACTCCATGTCCAACACTTTCCAATGAGTTGAACTCCCAGAGATCACTAAACCCACAGGTATAATTTGTTTGCAGCCTTTATACTCAGACCACCTTTTGTAGACATTCCGTTTGGAAAAGTCCACGTGAGTGAAACTGTTCGAATCTAGTGCGAAGTTGATTTTTAATTTACAGGACTTATTTAGTTAGTTAAGATTACAATAACATCGGCATCATCTGTTCGCAAAACTTGCGATACTTCTCACTCTGACTTTTGGGATTAGTAGGATTGTGTAGGTCAGTTTAATGGGTTCGACATTGGAAGAGCACGGGATTTTGTTCACAAATGTTTGCTCACCAGATGAGGTGATGTCAACAGTGTCTAGGAATTTGAATGCGTAAGTTCAAGCCTGTATATTTGCGGGTTTAAACATTTATGCTAAAACGTTTCCTTAACGAGGTTAGCACCCTGTTTGTTCGTATAATGTTTGCGACTTGCATATCCAGCCAAACCACGGCACCAGTCAACTGCTCGCTGTTAACGAGTTGTTTCAGTTGATATTTATCTTTGTTTGTTTATCTCTATACTTTTAGTTGCGCCCAATCCCACCGAATTCAATACGCAGGACTTTCTTTCTCTGGGGAGCTTTGCTTCAAAGCTTAACTTGTGTTACAATTCCTGTGAACTGTCGGAACGGCCGAGAGTCTCATCGTGTTCTTAAGACCTGGTAAACTATGTAGACGTCTTATTTATCATAACAAACTAGAAATGCACGTACTACTGGTTGAATTTAAATATTATTCGGCTGATTTCGCAACAAACAGTAAATGAACGGATTGACACTGGACCAAGATTTGGGAAGAATTTGCAACCAGTGTTATCTGGTCCAAAGATTGATCTGCGGAGCTTAGATTTCAGGTGCAAACCATTTCATAACTTCCGTTCCTGTGAACGTATTGACTGTCTCCACGAGTAGGCTAGTTACGGTTTCAAAACAATCATATAATTTTGAAGTGGTTAACGAGATTATCAGCTCATTTTGACCGATTGTTTACAATGCAGTTGTCAGTTGGTACCGTCGTGGAAACTGTACTTCTCAGTCGCCAATCATTTTGGCCTTCGTATACACTGTATTGTGATTAAACAAACCATCTGTTGGCTAGCTCTAATGTTCAGCTGAAAGCCATGCTTTTTGGCAGGCTGTCGAGTACACGCAGAGTGAAAGTATATCAAGTCTACCTCTCATCCAAAATCGATCTACCGTTAGCCATTGTACACAAAAAGAAATGGAACGTGTACCAACTTGAGTGGATAGGCTGTCCGAAACGCCTATAGATCACTTGCAGGTTCCTACACGATTTTCCGGTTACTTGTGTCTCTGTAGCAAACACGTATCCAACAGCGTACAAATTGGGCTGCGTTAGCAACTCATCCACGTAAAAAGCACAGCATGAACCTTACTGAAAACAAGTTGTACACGACAACTATGACGCTGGCCGCCAGTTGGATTCCACTTCATTGTGAACCTATGACTAAAATAAGCACTGGATTAGTATAAACCATTAAACAAAGAATTGACGGAAACAGTCAACATCGATTAACCGACTTAGACTTGGCGTGAAAACAATACTATTCACACCCGCTGCAAGTTCACATGTGCTGATCAAATTCCTAAAAGGTGTTCGTTACCACACATTCACTCAGTCACGGTTTCACTCGATTCAACACAAGTCCATTGACTTCGGACATACTCACTGTCAGAGACGGAAATTTGGTGATCGATTAGCATATGGAAGGCCGGCTACTAAAACATGACTTCGTCACGAGAAGTTAGGTAGACGTGTACGCGTGTAGCGAATTAAGGGTGAGCAATTTCAAGAAGGCAAGGACATTTCCACAACTTAAGGCAATGAAAAGCAGGCCAACACGTGGGCTACCATCTGGACGATAGGGAGCAGCGAGTTACTCTTTCTGGAGCACGTCTCTAGTAAGTTGATCTACAAAGCCTCACTGCAAGATCAGTTACTAGATATACTGTCCATCCAGAATGGCCGGATATTTTGATAGGATAACGTGGTGACTGACTGATAAAACCCTGTGAGGAAACATACATAGTCTCACAACGTAAACATCGTTGATTTTACGGTGAGGTCATAGTAATTATTTTTACTGCTTGTCAAACGATGTACCGTACATGGAATACAGTACTAGTTAGGTTTGGTAATAACAAAAACGTTAAGGTGGTACCAAAATCGACATCTTGAAGAATGAATTGTATGCTACAAAGGTCACGAAGGCGATGGGTGCCGGAGAGCAAATACCTGCACGTGAAACGCCAACCTAGATTGCGGAAGCTGTGCTGTTTAGCCTATCAGGTCGGAATCAGCCAACTGACGTTACCTGTCTGGCTGTTTATTCATGAGTGTATGGGTGTCATTTAGTCAGTGTAGGCGGAGGGCTGGAACATACCCTGACCATTTCTGACTAGAAGTTCTCCACTAAAATTGAGGGATAAAGAACAGAAACGAACGGCCGTCGAGACTGCCCACGACTCACAAACAGATCACCATAGTTAGCCCGTTGCGCACGTATAAGATGACTGGTCCGCGCACCGCCGCACACTGATGCGCCTACGCAGTTCACGTTCAACAAAGTCGGCATTTCCGCCTTTAGATGCACTTTTAGAACGTGGTATGGACAGGTGGCTGGTGTGACATGCGGCTGAAACCAGCAACCGCTCACAGGTTGTATTCGAATTGCGTAACAGGGCGTGCTGCTGTGCTGTTGACACCGTTTTAGTCTTCGTTCATGTAAGTCGTGTGCATGGCTTATTGGGCCTTTGGCTCATGCTTGTTTCTTGTTGTTTCCTTTTACAGGACTGCTGTTGGAACCCCTACTTCAGAAGAACGCTGTCTCCCGGTGTCTCTACGTTGCCTCACAGTTGGTCCGTAAGTGTAATGGACAATCAGAGTGTAAACGGCCGGCTTGCACATTACAGCTGGCATGTGTCGCACTGGAAAGAGAGAAAGTTGAATGAAATATGTGGTGACTGCTATCACAAAAATTGGAAACCCGGATCATGGCATTTTGAAACCATCTCTGTTTAAAGAGATCGACCTAAAATAACCACCAACATAGCAGGCATACTGGCTTTAATGGTAGTCGAATTGATTATTCATGCGTCCGACCATACACTGCGTGGGCTCGATGACTCAAACACTGAGACGACACGAACAGCTCATCTAATCGTCTCATACGCTTACTGCCTCTAAAAGAAAGGTACAAGAAGGCAGTGAGCTACCAGATGCCGTATGTGACGTCATCTGACGTGCAGTCGTACCATATGATTAGGTTAACAGAGGTATACTTTAAGTCATCCTGTTGAAAAACTGTGGTTGGTAGACAAGCGGCTGTGTTCTAGTGATACACCCTACACATAAACTCACCGCAGTGTGGCTGTGATCTAACGGTGTGTTCCCATATGAGACCTATTACCTATGTTTAAATGACGCAGTGAACATGCCAGTCTGATTTACCACTGAGGACAACCACAATGATCGCTCACTTACACTTTCCAAAGCGTACTTTACATTTCCAGTTTGGGAATTTAGGTGTTTACAACCTGGTTTCATATGCAGGCTTCGAGTTCACAGCTGACTTGTTCAGCATGGTTATTCGATAGATATTGCTTGTTGTAATCGTTTTGATGACTTTTTCGGATGCGTAACATTAACACTTACTGAAAAGTTGTCAAAAATTATTCCAAATACAAGTCACAAAGTAGTGTGGTTGGAAGTTTTTGTATGATTTGTATCCAATACAAATCCAGTGGTGCAGTGGTTAATACTACAGACCAAACTGACCATATTTTAAACAGCAAGCACGAAAAGTGTAATGTAATGAACATAAGGTCTGACAGAGACGAGGCTTGAAGTTGATGTGACTTTTCGAATGCGAGGGTTGTGATAAAATGTGGATGGTGTTCGGTCTAAAACGACAAAATCCTCTGGTTATTTATGATTACCGCAAAATTAATAACTCGAACACTGTGTGCTATTTTTTCTCAAAGTTGATTCGAGATGACATACAATGCTCGATGATCTATTCACGTTTTGTTATGTATGCGATAAGCTTAAAAACTGCTGACATGGCCAGTGGCATATCATATTCCAATACTCATTAGCACATATCGATCAGTGGTCCGTCTGCTAACGATGACGTTTAAACTTACTTCGAGAAATTACCCGTGAAAAACCTAGACATGTGGATTAGCTGATCCCTCCGCGCCCCAGGCTATGCTTAACGGACTTCAAGATTATAGCTTCTGTCCACTGGAAATGATTAGCTCGTCAGTTAACCTGCTGTTCTACATCGATATCATCGTTGCCTTCAGTCGCACCTGCCCTGTTCGAACCCCGGTATTGTTTGATTGACTTTCAATTTACTTCCATCGGACTCATAGAGTTATTTTTGTCCTATCTGCCCCAAATACTACAAACATGTTACTGGTTCACCAGGTCCTAAATCGTTCCGAATAGAAGGTCAAACATTCTTTATAACAGTTTTTTGATGATTTATTTCTCCTTGTGTAGAGGGGACGTTACTAGGACAAAGATTTGTCGGGTAATCGATTAGGCTCCAAGACTGATATCAATTTGTCAATTTAGTCCATAAATAATAAGCGGTAATTTTATTCAACGTCTATCACAAACTGCTCTTTCTTTTAAAGGTTAACTAACGGTTTGCTTGGTAATGTTATCACGATGAGGTTTAGGAATGTGACTCTATGGTCGTAGCCAGAATGCTAGTGAGGTTGAAAACCTGTGTGTTCAATCACATTGTATGTTCAGAATTGTTGTCTATTTTTTAAGCATACTTAAACGCTTGTATGTATAGTGTGTGGAAACTTTGGTTGAATGTAAATAATTAAAGTGTTGATTTGATTGACACATACACGCACAAAACTGTTCTCAATCTTTGTGTACATACAAACACTTTTGTGACGATTACGATGATGGTCTGATGTGAAACTGAAGTGTACAGCTTTGTCCATAATTGACAGAAAGGTCACCGCGGACAGTTGGTCCCAGTGACAACTAGCGAAGTGCAAGGACAAATAGTTCGACCTTGTTGAGTAATAACACCAACATGCATGTGGTGAACTTAAAAAAAAACGAACTGCGAAAAAGGGTCAGATTCTAGTCTAGACACCTATTCTCAAAGTCATGGGAACTTTGTCCCCGACGTAACAGGTTGTTCGGTTTCAGTCTAGGAGAGCAGGAACTACAGTAGCCGAAGGAAGTAACTTATGTACAAACATGAAGACCCGTTGCCTGAAGCTTCAGCGCCTGGTGAATAAGGGCCTGGACCACCATCGTCAATCTTACGTGGCTGGGCCCTCAACATGGGTGCTACTGATGTGACTCAAGATCGACACATCTGTCCACAAGTTTACAGATGGTCACTGGAATCGTGGTATCGTAAAACCTGACAACCTTTCCTGGAACCGCAATAGATAGCTGTTAGTATGCGGACCAGCCCAAAATAACTGATGAGTTTCAATCTATGAGTAGAGAGATGAGGCAACTAAGAGAAGAAAAACTGTCTTGTTTTAGTCGGGAACTTCTTAGGGGAACAGCTACTGGTTAGATTTTATTAAGAGAATATGTTAGAACATTTAGGTGATCTTCTTGCTGTTTCGCAGACGTACTTAAATGTATTTTACTTTAAATTACACAAATAAATATCTCTCTATCAAAAGCTTGTTAATGAGCATAAAAATTGCATGTTACTTATGCCTGGAAGACTTTTTTTAATCCGATTCATTAACCAATCATTTGATGCATCCTTAACAGTCGAATAATTTGCAAAGAAACAGCCCTTCGTATATCCATTGAATTGAGGCCAACGCGCACATTATACTAAAGCATATCAACGTCATGATAACCGTTCTCGAACACAAAGGAATGGATGGAAATAGTCAGTGTTAATCTATCTTTTATAAGTTTGTCTTTTACGACTAGTCATACTATCGATGGGAGCTTCAGAACAGTACGATAATCTTTTCCAAAGAGATATGTGACAGTAGATGAATTAAGATCACGCTTGCATTCTTATAGCTAGCGTTCCGGCTGCGTCATCAATTTAATCATGCTTCAGATCGATACAAATGTACACAACAACTCAGTTCTGATTGTTTTCATCATTTATAGTTGTAACGGGAATTCAGTGTTTTAAACTGTTACAATCATTTACAACTATTTCTCACTTGTTTGCAAGCTAGTAAGTACCTTTGAAGTCGAATGAATTAAATTATTACAAACCAATTCATAGTTTGTTTTAAAAGTGATAAACATATGTTTCCGTTAATTTATCATCAGGTTAATATAGTTATACAAATATAGATAAACTTAGACTATAGAACGCTTAGTATCAAGTCTGGTCAATTGCTACTGTCATTACAGACGATCTTAAACCAACCATAACACTCCAATTACTCCCAGACATGTCGAAACTTAGACAGCGCTTTTGGGATGCGATGATAAACTTCTAACATGTGCGGACAAATGTGCATGGATAGTAATTATAAACAGAAAATTGTGTAGAGACAAAATATTAGCAGTTTTGTGAAACAGCATGGAATTTGTTAAAACAGAAATTTGGTCGAGAGTCAAATAACGAACAGTCTTGAGTGAATTTTGAAGCCAAAAGGAATTATTGTGATTCGGTTTGCGCGCCTCAAATCGACTGACTTCATTATTCCACGTTTACACGACTTACCCAAACGCTTACAAGCCATTGAAGCCATTAAGATCTATTCACGACATTTTTGGTTCAACATACCATGCGGCAGTAAATTATGTTCCCATACCGTAAGTAGCTCACTCTATTTTGTTTCGAGCTTAGAGAATAAGTCTGATCCCTGTACGCGTCGACATTATTCACTAATGTGCCCTTGAAGAAGACTGTCGATTTCTTTTACAAATACACTGATTAATCAAATGTATAGTTCAATATTTAGACAACAAGACTCAAAACGCTTCGTCTACACTGCACACCGAATGTTCGGTTCCAACCTAACGATGAGTACTATCGATAAGCAGATGGATGTGCAATGGGTTCTTCGTTATGTTCACTGTAAATGACTTATTCATGGATAAATTAGAGAATCAGCAATTAAGTTGTACACTTCAGAATGTGTTCCTATCGACGTTACGTTGAGAGTATTTTCTCCATGTTAAATTCTGTCGATGAGCTATCGCATTTAGTTCAAATGTTCAATCAAGCGTATATGTATATCATGTTTACCCCAGAGTCTGAAATAGATAACTCGTTTCGGTTTCTCAATATACGTTTGAACCGACAAGCTGACGGTACTTTACAGCACTCTGTGTATCGCAAAGCGACGTGAACAAGGTAGCATATCAGTTTCCGTAGTTTTGTGTCACTTAAACAAAACCGTAAACTTACCCATTGGTTGACCAGTAGGGCAAAAAGATTTGTTCTGCTAACACACTAGAACAACATCTAAAGTGCACAGATATTATCATGTCAGAGTATGACTATCTTGATCGTTTCATAACGCGCGACGTGAGCTCAACAGAACCATACAACTCTGTAACCACAGTGGAGAAGAAGATAATAACCATCCGTTTGCATTTCAAAGGTGATATCGCAGCAAAGAAATTCAATTGTATGCTTTATCGGACTTTCGGACGTGCGGTTCCAGCAGCAGCGTTTCCCAGCCGGTTCACTGGACCAACTCAGTTGACTTTGGGCCTGAAAGACAAACTTCCCATCCCCGACCAATCCATGTTTGTGTACTCGTTCTCCAGTTGTTGTACAGCGAAATACGTTGGTCTCATTATAAGACGTTTGTCCAAACGGATCATAGTACATCATCCAATCTGGCTTGAAATCTGGACGACCAAATCTAACAACAGTGCGATCGCAGCACATTTAGCTGGTACGGACAACCGGGTGGACCCAAAGCAGGCTGTCCGTATTGTCTACATAGTACCGGTTAGTTAATCCATAATAGCTAGATGTTAGCCACCGTCGGAATGATCCGGATAGGAAATCCAGCCCTGTTCACACAGACAATTTCTTTAAGCTCTACAGTCGCCATGACCGAAGATGGCAGTAGATGCTCCCGTAAGCAAGTGTACAAATCTCCTAACTTTGAGACTTACACTCTCATTTGCATTCGCACTGAGAGATGACTTTGTCACGAGACATAAACCTATACCGTGCCTAGAATGATGAGCGATGGATATTGAGACGTATGTGTTATTTCTTTTATTCGGTCAGTTAGACGACTCATTCTCTTTATACTGATTAAAATATCATACGTCCTTGTATTAACCTGATGATGAATCGGCAAAAACATATGTTCATCATGTTGTTTATTATGTGACTAAACGGGACATTTGTAATTCATATTTTTTTTACCTGTACGTAGTCTATCATCATAATCAATCTCAACGTTCTTTTCTCTACTCTTACACTTCTTCCTCCTCCTGTTCTTCATCATCATCACCGTTATTATCTTCTGCACTAACATCTTTGGGAGTAGTCTTGACAAACTTATGAAAATAACAAATCCTAGTTTATAAATAAAGGAGAATGTGATGATAGGACTTATCTTCTAACGAATTACTTTCACTCAAATTCGAGAATGCAATATAGAAATGCTTACATCTTGCAAACAAACAAGCAATATGAAATTGAGAATATGAGCTTTGACTGCATTGCCCTTTTTATTATAGTCACTCTACGGATAACCGAGTTCACCAAGAATTCACTGAGTCCCATTCGCTGTCATTATTTTGGGCGTCACTACCCCTAGATTATGAGTCACGTAGGCTGAAACCGAGTTATGAGTAACCGTCTTTATTTGTCCACCTCGAATTATCAGCGAACCGGAACGAAGACACAGAATGTCTAGCATGATAGACTATACGAACTTTGCCAGTTTCGTCAAGTTCGTTTCGTACCGCACCGTGATTTTTATTCAACTATGCTGTTGTACACATATAAATGGATGAAATGTACAATTTGCGCTGACGTCGAGGACGTGTGCGTACATTCATTGGACGTGACTCGATATTCTGTTGTAAGGTTCGAACACTTTTATAACTTTCAACCAACTTGAGGGCTGACAAACATTCCAGTTTTCATCTCCTGATGAAAAGTGTGCATCTGCCATATTCCGCAGTTTCGTCCAATTTGGCGATTTATCTTGTAACTACTGTTGGTGCAACCATATAGGCGAGTTGAGTCATCCGTTTAAATCAGGCGACAGAGTAAACAGTTGTCCAGGCAGACAAATGTGCTGATCTGGTAGTTTGATATGAGTTCCCAGATTTCTCCACACGTACCTCTTCAATAAAGGTATTCCCAAAGAAACTGTCTCATCTTTAATGTTGTTTGTAACGTAGCTACGATTGTACGTTCATCAGCTCATGAATAAACAACCAAGTTGAAAATGGAACAGAATGAGTTATTCCATTCTCATCAATACTTCAGCACATTCAGGATAAGAAAGTTTTCTTATTTTTACTAACTAACGATATTTCACTACTGTACGGAAACGCTTCTACTTCCGTTTAGTACAACAGCGCTTTTACACCACTTTTGCCTGTAGCTAAAATTGACTTTAGTGAATTTGCAACTCAATAGAAAACTTGTGCGTACTGTTTATGCATTCGGTTGACAATGCTATAGTAATCTTTCATCCAATTTGTTTTAGCTTCGTCGTACTGCGAACATCATCGCAGCTCCAATCATTCTTCAATAATTCATGGTAACTTCACAACATCCTTACTTCTCGGATACGAATGATTTGGAATATTGTAATGGTCACCCCGACTGCGTGTGAACATCTTACATGGGTCAAATCTTTTGATTATCATAACTAGTTTGAACTCTGTAATTTTCCTGTTGTATTCGTTCGTTTTGTTATCAGTGATAACCTAGAGATGTAAACCTGTATTTACTTAGGCTATTCAATAGTTCCGTCTTGACCACTACAAAGGATAACCTTCAAATAAAAAAAACTGGATTACCCGCGGGTGAATTTTATAGCGATCGAATTGATTTGTTTGCAGAATGATTTAGTAATGTACTAACAAAAGCCATTGTCGATCATTTAAATTACATTTTCAATGAAACCAATCACAGTCTGCATCAATTTCTACTTTACAGTGAAAAGACAACATTAAACACTTTAGTTCATTCAAAGAACTCATTCTTAATGTAATTTTGAAAGTAGGAAGTATGGACTGTGTCCGCTGTCTCAGTATTTTGTTGTGACCAGACCACCCATACAACTTACAAACTATACACGGTAAGCAGTGAGACCAGATAGGAAAATGAACCAAACATTCCCATTGAAACATTTAGATCAGGAGCATACCCAGAATAATTTAGTACTTATAACAGGTGCTAAGACTACAAACGACCGCGATGAGGAAGACGAACGTATATCTCAAGGTTCACTTTAGCGGTGACAAGGTAACGGTTGTATGGTCGAATTCTAGCTAAGCAATTGACTTAAAGATGCATTGTGCAATACGAACCAAGTGATATGTCCCCGCTCTTAAGTTGCACGTCGACGTTCAGCCTACGAAGCGCTTAGTTCAAAATTGAGCCACAGACACTCACATTTGTATTTTTGCTTCATTTTCAACTACCGGGTTTACACATGGTTCTTTTTCAAAACCGTATACAAATCACTGACTACGATCAAGAGTTACGCTAAGTCTCATATTTGTCGTGATGACGACCACAAAAATTCATCCCACACAACCTACACCACCTACACCACAGGTGGAAAAAGCATAATCAGACAGTTTGTTTCACATGGCCCATGTTTCATTATTATTTGGTGCACATGATACATCACTGTACCGTTGGAACAGTAATCTGTTGGTGAAATCATTAACACCAACGCAGCTAGCATTCTTGTTTACCTGTAAGCTGAGTGCTTTAGTTTACGTAAACCGGAAGGTGCACGTTGAATATCACTCATACTGGATGGCAAATTTTCACATTAACCTAAATGAATGTGCCTGACAGAAGGTTTATGGAGGGGCAACCGTCTGAAGTAATTACAAGTCACAACTTATACCAACTGGATCACGCAGTCTGTGTGGTTTTCAATCACCACACATGATCTGATCTGATTAATGATCGTTCGAAAAACTTCCAGTTGGCTATACGATTACACGGTTACTGACTAGGGTTGATAATTGCTACTTGTTAGACTAGAGGTTCCGTTACAAATCAAATAACTGGCTGGAAATGTTCTCAGTTTCATCTGTTAAACAGTTGTCTTGTTTTATAAAATGGACCATTCCTAACATTAATCGTATGGTGATAGTGTTTATCACCCTCCTGGCTTGAACCAAGCAGAAACCGGTAGTCACAAGTTCTGCCAGTGGACATTCACAAACTGCTGTCTGAACCTGAGATGTTTAACCAGTTAGATAGTGGCCAAGACAATGAAATTAGGTCAACTGTTTCGTAATCAATATATGAACTTGTCGATAATAAACAAATACATTTTGGAAATCACATTTTGGGCTCAATGTTTACTACTTCTTGCGAGTTGGGCATGTGTTTGTATAAATTTACAATTGACCATCCTAGCATTAGAACTCACGGTTGTCAGAGTCACATTACTTGTGGTGGCGGTAAAACCGTATAAAGTGTAAGCATCGTGGCCGGTCATCTTCATCATCACAACGGCCTTCAGCCTGACCAGAAGGTATTGTGGCTCAGGCGGCCACTCATTTTAAAAGTGACGTGAAACATCCTAAAACATGATAATGTTTTAGGAGTAATAAAAGAAGACTAAGCAGAAGAACTGGAAATGGTTTAAGTACAGGCACGTGATTGACTGCATCATATTGACATTCCGAATAGTTTTTTTGCCAGTATTCTTCGGTATTCCAGCCGGTGTCCAACTTTCGATCAGCATAACCAAAACAAAACGTGATACCTGCTTCTTTTTGAGGAACAGCGGCCGAACTAATTAACCAACTGCAAAAATAATCATAATCTGTGAACGATGCTCACACTGTAACAGTCACAAGTTAGACATCAGACCGGAAGTTAGTAATTACGGTTCTCACCAATAGCTGTCATGACATAATTGTCACCAGCTTGCAGTTATATTGGTCATTGCCGACCTCGTATAGAAAATCGACTACCGCTAACGGAACGAAAGTTTAAATAAAAATATAGTAGAACAAAGTTATTTGTCTAACTCGTAACGATTCATTGATTCGGTTAATAAACGGTCCAGTGTAGTGCACAACCACATCCATCAGACACCTCGCAAATCTTGACCGACCGTTACGTACTTCTATTGTCGCAAGCATAATAAATGGTGGTGTTATTTACGCGATTATTGATCGACTTCAATTGTGACTGACTCTTTCTTTCTATCTCTCTGTCATCTAGGTCGTTAAGACCAACTTCCTGGTTTCACTCTACCCTACCAGGTATCAGTACCGCTAACAAGTCTGTGTAAACAATTTTGATTGATGACAACAGTACACGTTAGTTTCTGACTTCCACGCGTCTTAGCTACGATTGGTGCGTGTGCCGGTTGAGACGGATTTGAAAGTTTGGTCGTGATGTGTTTGGACAACCCGGCGTCTTCAAAACATAGGGTGCAATCCACAATGAAACCGAATTGAAGGTTGCACAAGTAGTATGGACACGCAATTCGTTCAACTTTTTTACTACTAGTCACAGAAGTAAATTTCTTACACCAACTAAATCTCCGGTTGTTTTTAACTGTAGATTATAGGATTGCAGTTAAAGATTCTGTCCGTGAAGTGCTCTCAAAAACGCATTATCGATCAGATGACTATTTGAATATGGTATGTGTGTGTGTGTAGAGAATCTGTTAGGAAACTGTTAGATTACCCGACAGACGGTGCTCGGAAGCATGGTGTCTGTTTTGCAGTCACTGACCGCATCAACGCGTTGATGATAGGCGAACCGCACGGCACCAGCCCTCGAATGCTGTCTATGCGCCTGCGACTCGGTCGAGGTAAGTGTGCTACATTTGTTAGTGTTTATGGTCCAACTATGTGTCTCACTGATGATACAAAGGACCGCGTCTATGATCAACTGTCCGCCACAATCCGGTCGGTGCCGGTGACTGATCGACTATTGGTGTTTGGGTGACTTGAAAGCCCGGGTCGGGGGCGACTCGGTTG